>JASEVX010000014.1:51211461-51293961 GCA_031761405.1 Serripes groenlandicus | reverse complement strand
CTTCTACACCAACTACTACAACACTTACTACTACAACCCTACAACACCTACTACTACTTCTTCTACTACTACAACTACTATTACAACTACTACTACGACTACTACTACAACAACCAATACAACAACTACTACAACTACTACTATTACAACTCCTACTACAACTACTACTACAACTACTACTACAACTACTACTACAACTACTACTACAACTACTATTACAACTAATACTACAACTACTACTACAACTACTACTACAACTACTACTACAACTGCTATTACTACTACTACTACTACTATTACAACTACTACTACAACTACTACTACAACTACTACTACAACTACTACTACAACTACTACTACAACAACTAATACAACAACTACTACTACTACAACAACGTCTACAACAGCTACTACTACAACAGCTACTACAGCAACTACCATAACTACTACTACAACAACTACTATTACAACAACTACTATTACAACAACTACTACAACACCTACTACAACAGCTACTTCAACCCCTACAACACCTACTATTACTACTTCTACTACTACAACTACTATTACAACTACTACTACAACTACTACTACAACAACTACTACAACAACAACTACTACAACAACGAATACAACAACTACTACTACAACTACCACAACAACTAATACAACAACTACTACTACTTCTACTACTACAACTACTATTACAACTACTACTACAACTACTACTACAACAACTACTACAACAACAACTACTACAACAACGAATACAATAACTACTACTACAACTACCACAACAACTAATACAACAACTACTACAACAACTAATACAACAGCTACTACAACAACTACTACTACACCAACTACTATAACACTTACTACTACAACCCTACAACACCTACTACTACTTCTTCTACTACTACAACTACTATTACAACTACTACTACAACTACTACTATTACAACTCCTACTACAAATACTACTACAACTACTACTACAACTACGACTACAACTACTACTACAACTACTACTACAACTACTATTACAACTACTACTACAACTACTACTACAACTACTACTACAACTACTACTACAACTGCTATTACTACTACTACTACTACTATTACAACTACTACTACAACTACTACTACAACTACTACTACAACTACTACTACAACAGCTACTACAACAACTTCTACAACTACTACTACTGCTACTTTTTTAAATAATATTACTACCTCTTCTACTACTACTACTACTACTTCTACTACTACTACTTTTACTACTACATCTACTACTACTACTACTACTAGTACTTCTACTACTACAACTACTACTACTACTTATACTACTACTTCTACTACTACTAATACTAATACTACTAAAACTACTACTTCTAGTAATAATAAAAATGACAATGCGAATGAATTCGAAATGGAACCACAAATTACTTCGAGTAATCGACGTGTTGAGGAATCCCTCGATATTTGTTTAAATTAACAGATTAACAGTTTCCTAATTCATTATCATTTTTTGAAAAAGGCTTATTTTATAAATGAAGCCGGTTGTTAAATTAAATCAATACAATTGCGAGGAGCAGTTATAATTCGAGGGGGTATTGCAAGAAGTTGTTATCTGCATTTTTTGTATTTTTTGGGAAGGTGAGTTTAGAGGTTTGGGCTTGCATCAAAAATCAGGTTTTCTAGTTACACGTTTTATTTTTACATAACCATTTACATCTTTGAATAGTGTATAATTCAACACAATATGACTATCATATATTTTTATTTTCATGCCTAATAAGGTCAATTTGCAGATATTTTTGCATCAAGCTGTTTTCGTTCTGTATTTTTACGTATATACTCAGTATAGTGGGATGCTTAAGTTGGAAAATACTTGATGTGGTCTTTGCTCCCCATGAGTTTGTCTTCTGGAAGAGTTTCAATAGGTCTTTGTCTGCCATGCATATCTTGACGTGTTTGCTACTTTTAAATGCATATACTGCTGTCTTCCTACCAATGCTACCACAAGAAAAATGTATTGCAAACTCGTATTGTTCCCACAGAACTTCAACCTTCGCCAGCCATCTGACACTGGCATACAATACTGCAAAGCCTAAATATCCTGCTTGTTGATTTTCTTATAGTATCAGATCAATGCACATTTTGAAAAAAAAAAAAAATTGATTTTGTTTTTAATATAAATAAACATACTTGTGTGGCTTTAGCTTCTGAACCCTTTTCTGAGCCCACACATTTACATTTTGAACATGCATTGTATTTCATTTCTTTGCCATTTACTTATTTTACAGAGTAACTGATATATTCCTGACCATGACTTCTTTTGAGATTTCTGTTATTTTTATTTCCTTTTATTTTGTTGTTTATTTAACTTTTCTGGATAACTGTTTCCTCTGTGGACATTGGTACTGGTAGTCTGCTTGCTTCCTTGGTGTTACATCTTTGTGCTGATATTTCAATGTTTAAAGTTTGATTTGCCACATCATAATGCTTGTATACAGGAAAAGCTAGATATGCAAGTTGTATTAACTTTCAACTTGGGGGCACAATATCTGGCTAAATTTCAAGCACTTGACTTGAATTTCTCTTAAAAAAAGTCTTCACATTAGAATGAACGTTTGCTATAGCAAGTGGTATGCTTTCTCCTAGACTGGTATTTAAATATACATCAACAGATAAATTCAGGATGTTTTTATCACAAATTATTAATCTATCAATATCGTTCACATCAGAGAAATACTCCGAAACTCCGAAACTGGTGAATAGTGAGTTTTCTCTGTATTACAGTAATCAACTCAAGCCTTGCAAAGTGAGGATGCATCTTAAATTGACGACGTTGTTTCTACTTGTGTAATAATAACATTCAGTTTAGCAAGCAGTCTCCACCTGGGGAAAATTGCAACACAATGTAATCCATTGCTTGTAAATACATTATGTATATGTCCTGCCTGCAATATTTCCTATACACAACAGTTAAGTGTTGATCGGATGAACTTTAAAAACAAAACACATGCCCAACTATACAAGATAAACTATCAGTGATAAAATCTATTTTGATAATTTTGTAAGTACAAAAGATCCAATTACCACCAATTAATCTCTGGGTAAGAAAGGGGCTAAATGCCATATAGCCCGTTTTTGCACTCAGAAATTGCAGATAGCACCTTTCTGCACAACATCAATAGGTCATTCTTCAGAAAGCACCTTTTTGTTTTGTTGATAAAATACATTTAAGTTTGAAACCAAATCACAATATTTTGATAGGATGTGCAGCAAACCTAAACATGTCAATAAATGTAAAAAAGTCCATTTTGGCAAAATATGCATATAGTACTTTTTTGCAATACCCCCTCGAATTGCTCTTCTGAGAACTGCTCCAACGCTGTTTTCAACGTTAAACGATCTTTTTGAATTATCTCATGTTTGAGTTATCACGTGTCCGATGTCATTATGCGGATGATGATCGCCCTTACTGGCATCATCATAGTATGCTAATATAATAATTAAAGTAGTAATGATAGCGTCAATGAAGATGATAACATGTCATTTTTGTCAGATAAGACACTTTGGGTACAGATGAGTCAGGATCGACTTTATTAAAAGATTCCGGACGATTCCGTTCTTGTGATTGGTTCGAGTTAAACCATCTTTTTGAATTATCTTATGTTTGAGTTATCATGAATCCAGTGTAATAAGGCGGATGTTGATCGCCATTATTGTCATCATAATAGTATGGTAATAATTAAAGTAGTAATGATAGCGTCAATGAAGATGATAACATGTCATTTTTGTCAGATAAGACACTTTGGGTACAGATGAGTCAGGATCTACTTTATTAAAAGATTCCGGACGGTTCTGTTCTTGTAATTGGTTCGAGTTAAACCATCTTTCGAATTAACTTATGTTATCACGAATCCAGTGGCATACGCCACTATTGTCATCCTCATGGTATGATAATATTGGAAGTAGTTATGATAGCGTCAATGAAGATGATAACATGTCAAATTATCTTTCCAGATAAGACACTTCAGGTACGGATGAGTAAAAGCCCTCAAAAATGAAGATCTGCCTGACTTTGAAGATAATCGTTTGTGGATTGTTTTGTGTGTTCCCAGTTGATATCAAAGGTAACCTAAATCATTACCCCACGTATGGCGTTGGGTGTATTTAGCTACCATGTCGTGCGCCTGTGTGTGTCCATGTTGTGCGTACGATATAGAGAAATCCGTACCACTGAGAATAATCATGATGTGGTTACATGTTCCACATTACGAGACAATGACCCTTAATTAATGTCGTGGTCAGGGGTCAAATGATAAGGTCATTGGGTTGAATTATCAAATGATGTCGAAAAGCAGGATATAAAAAACACCGTAAAACTGCGGGTATTAATTAATAATACTTGATAGCATGTTCGCCCTCATGAGAAGATGTTCAATTTTGGTTTTCATGGTCACAGGTCAAAGGTCAAGATCACTAAAGTCAATTACTAAATTATCTCGTGAACAAGATTTAGAGAAAATTGTAATACTGAGGATAAAATCCGATACAATACACATTTTTTGATTAAATAGGTTTTCAAACTGGATTAATTGCTCATCCGTGAGTGTTATAAAATATTTGCTAGTCTGAGGATTTCAATCTAAGACACTATTGAAAGAACAATGCAACAATGTGATAACTATTTTACAGGCCAGGCATGCCAGTGTACAGATTGGAATGGTGGTGAATGTAAGTCATGTAATGTCGGGTGTTATTTAACATCAGGCGGCAGGTGTTACCAGTGTCAACCAAACTGTGTCAGTTGTTCCAGTAGAAATTATTGTGATGTATGTAAGCCAGGATACTATGGACCGAGATGTGACCGTGACTGTGTTAAATGTCACAATGGGTCATGTACCAATAACACGTGTAATTATGGTTGTGCGGATGGATATTATCAGTATGCAGGATATGGTAATTGCCGACGATGTGCAAAGAAATGTGTTACATGTAACAGTAAGTTTAATTGTACGTCATGTATAGCAGGACGTACTGGTTCCTACTGCCAAACTTGCAATAATGCTTATTATCTTAACAATGGGCAATGCTATCAATGTAATACCAATTGTCTACATGATACATGTTTTGATAACAGTGGCGAATGCACAGATGGGTGTAAAAACGGCTGGGCAGGCTGGAGATGCAATGTTGCGTGTGGTCCAAATTGTGCCTCGTGTGACCGTCAGAATGTAATCGCATGTACCTCTTGTAAGCCAGACTATTACGGACCTAGTTGTAACATAGAATGTAGAATACACTACAATGACGGTACCTGTCTTGATGATTGCGTGATGGGATACAAAGGATATCAGTGTGACGTACCTTGTGATGCCGGCTGTGGCAGTGGCTGTGACCGGGATACAGGTGTCTGTGAGGCGTGCGAGCCGACCTATTTCGGACCCTCATGCCAACACCTTTGTAATGACATCTGCTACGATCCTGGTAATGGCTCCAATGTATGTCACCAGATATCTGGAGAATGTCTGTTTGATTGCTCGCAAATCCTGTGTTCCCCAGATGGTAAGATTGAATCTTTATTTCCCTAATTAAGTTTTTAACATCATTCTAAGATAGCAAACATAGCAATTCTTGTTTCCCTGAACCGTGGAACCCTTTGATATATTAAGTTTATTCAGGAATTCGTAAAACATAAATCATACTTTTGATGTCGTATCCTTTGGTTATGAAAGGTCGTTGTTAATCAATGAATATTATTTTGATCGTAAAACTCTGCCCATGATTTTGACATTTTAATTCATTTTAACTTTAAGAATGGTATTAATGACTTTCCCTCCTTGGCGTTCAGAGTTGTGGGGTTAGCACATGTTTATTTAAAGGTAAACCTTGGCACACACTTTTCAGCTCGTGCCTTTTGTTAAAGAAAGGTCGTCGTCGATTATTACATTTTAATTTGATAGTAAACACTTGCACATACTTTTAACATATTGCCTTTTGTAAGGCCAGACAGATGATTGATTTGACTCTTGATCTGTATTTGTTTCCAGGAAAAACAAACGGTTACCAGGGCAATGGTGTCGTCACGGGAATATTTGTAGGATCTGTCTACGTTATTGTGTTAATTATAGTTTCCATTTTCATCAAAAGAAGACAGTACGACTTCAGACACACTTTATTAATATCATTAATTGTATTTTTATTATTATTTCAACTTTTGCAGTAGAAGTATTTTTTATTTTTTTAATTATTATGTGTGCTTATATAAATATCTCATTAACACTCACTCGATAACGGGTGTGTCAAGGATGCTGTCTTAGTTTTCATATTCCTAAAAAAAAAGACGACACGGTCAAAAATATTACTTGACCACTTTGACCTCATTCCAAACGTTTTGCATATATATATGTATATATCGAGGGCTTGGCGTGAAACAGTTGTAACTAAAATTGGTATTTTTTGGTCTTTTATAAAGTCATTTTTCTTGGTAAATAATTGAAATATTTAGGTGCCATTGCTCGTTCTGAGCAATGGCACATAAATTTGCATTGTTTACAAAGGGGTCAAAATTGCCCCTAAATCAGGGTTTTCAAAATAGGTTTTTAGTTACAGCCGTTTCACACCAAGCCCTCGATATGTAACAGTTCTAAAAGACCCGATCTTACCAGAGTTAGAACCTTGGACATCTTGGTCCGAATAGTAACGATCTACCACGTCGCTTTAAAAGATAGCTATATAGCAAGGTAGTATACCGGGGGCTTGGCGTGAAACGGTTGTAACTAAAAACCTATTTTGAAAACCCTGGTTTAAGGGCAATTTTGACCCGTTTGTAAACAATGCAAATGTAGGTGCCATTGCTCAGAACGAGCAATGGCACCTAAATTTCCCAAGTAAAATGAGTTAACGCTTATAAAGACTTTATTGCGAGGTGATTAACCTTGGTAAAAAAATACTAATTTAAGTTACAACCGTTTCACGCCAAGCCCTCGATACGTTTCAACTTATACATATACCTTGGCTACATATACATGTACACCAGTTTCGTCGAGCGATTTGGGGTCACATACGCGTAGTCTCACCAAAGTCTTCCCTGTCCGTCTATATGTTCTACAGACATGTGTTCACATAGGCATAGTCTCACCAAAATCTTCCCTGTCCGTCTATATGTTCTACAGACATGTGTTCACATAGGCATAGTCTCACCAAAATCTTCCCTGTCCGTCTATATGTTCTACAGACATGTGTTTACATACGCATAGTCTCACCAAAGTATTCCCTGTCCGTCTATATGTTCTACAGACATGTGTTCACATAGGCATAGTCTCACTAAAATCTTCCCTGTCCGTCTATATGTTCTACAGACATGTGTTTACATACGCGTAGTCTCACCAAAGTCTTCCCTGTCCGTCTATATGTTCTACAGACATGTGTTCACATAGGCATAGTCTCACCAAAATCTTCCCTGTCCGTCTATATGTTCTACAGACATGTGTTCACATAGGCATAATGTCACCACAGTCTTCCCTGTCCGTCTATATGTTCTACAGACAAGTGTTTACATACGTATAGTCTCACCAAAGTCTTCACCGTCCGTCTATATATTCTACAGACAAGTGTTTACATACGCATAGTCTCACCAAAGTCTATAATGTCCGTCTATATATTATACAGACAAGTGTTTACATACGCATAGTCTCACCAAAGTCTTATCTGTCCGTCTATATATTCTACAGACAAGTGTTTACATACGCGTAGTCTCACCACAGTCTTCCCTGTCCGTCTATATATTCTACAGACAAGTGTTTACATACGCATAGTCTCACCAAAGTCTTCAATGTCCGTCTATATATTCTACAGACAAGTGTTTACATACGCATAGTCTCACCACAGTCTTCCCTGTCCGTCTATATATTCTACAGACAAGTGTTTACATACGCATAGTCTTACCAAAGTCTTCAATGTCCGTCTATATATTCTACAGACAAGTGTTTACATACGCGTAGTCTCACCATAGTCTTCACTGTCCGTCTATATATTCTACAGACAAGTGTTTACATACGCGTAGTCTCACCATAGTCTTCACTGTCCGTCTATATATTCTACAGACAAGTGTTTACATACGCGTAGTCTCACCATAGTCTTCACTGTCCGTCTATATATTCTACAGACAAGTGTTTACATACGCGTAGTCTCACCACAGTCTTCACTGTCCGTCTATATATTATACAGACAAGTGTTTACATACGCGTAGTCTCACCATAGTCTTCAATGTCCGTCTATATATTCTACAGACAAGTGTTTACATACGCGTAGTCTCACCACAGTCTTCCCTGTCCGTCTATATATTCTACAGACAAGTGTTTACATACGCGTAGTCTCACTAAACTCTTCCCTGTCCATCTATATGTTCTACAGACAAGTGTTTACATACGCATAGTCTCACCACAGTCTTCACTGTCCGTCTATATATTCTACAGACAAGTGTTTACATACGTGTAGTCTCACCAAAGTCTTCACTGTCCGTCTATATATTCTACAGACAAGTGTTTACATACACATAGTCTCACCAAAGTCTTCCCTGTTCGTCTATATATTCTACAGACAAGCCTTTACATACGCATAGTCTCACCAAAGTCTTCACTGTCCGTCTATATATTAGACAGACAAGTGTTTACATAGGCATAGTCTCACCAAAGTCTTTACTGTCCGTCTATATATTAGACATTCAAGTGTTTACATACGCATAGTCTCACCACAGTCTTCCCTGTCCGTCTATATGTTCTGCAGACAAGTGTTTACATACGCATAGTCTTACCAAAGTCTTCCCTGTCCGTCTGTATGTTCTACAGACAAGTGTTTACATACGCGTAGTCTCACTAAAGTCTTCCCTGCCCATCTATATGTTCTACAGACAAGTGTTTACATACGCATAGTCTCACCAAAGTCTTCAATGTCCGTCTATATATTCTACAGACAAGTGTTTACATACACATAGTCTCACCAAAGTCTTCAATGTCCGTCTATATGTTCTACAGACAAGTGTTTACATACGCATAGTCTCACCAAAGTATTCCCTGTCCGTCTATATATTCTATAGACATACATACATCGTCTGTTACATTTAACGTTGTTATAACGTGTCTGTAGCAGACGACAATGTCAGTGCCGTCTATCCTTAGGGTGCGAAGACTAAACTAAACCCTAAAGTGTGGGTTCACAAAAGAATTGGCTCAGGAAGACGATTCTTTTAAGTACCCACAACATTGGGTTATGAGGTTCAAAGAAGGATTTTGGAATTTGAAATATGCACCTCATCTACACCTGTGCTATACTAGTTTACCTGCTTTGATATGTTTAGGGTTGTATGCTTTGGAAAATATCTAAGGGTTAACCCTGTCCCGCATACAAACAAATCTGCAACAAGCTTTGAAAACAAGTAGCAAAACTTATTGAAAAACTGTACTATAACTGGAAATTATCATTAATGAATAGATATATAAAACATTGTGGAAAAAGGAGGTAAGCTGCAGAAGTGTCATTTTTATCAGGAATAAAGACCTCTCTGTCTCATGCAGGCGTATTTTAACACAATGTTTTCTAAAGAGGTAAGCTGCAGAAGTGTCATCTTTATCAGGAATAAAGACCTCTCTGTCTCATGCAGGCGTATTTTGACAACATGTTTTCTAAAGAGGTAAGCTACAGAAGTGTCATCTTTATCAGGAATAAAGACCTCTCTGTCTCATGCAGGCGTATTTTGACACAATGTTTTCTAAAGAGGTAAGCTGCAGAAGTGTCATCTTTATCAGGAATAAAGACCTCTCTGTCTCATGCAGGCGTATTTTGATGCATCTCAGCAAACAACTTTTGACACAATGTTTTCTAAAGAGGTAAGCTGCAGAGGTGTCATCTTTATCAGGAATAAAGACCTCTCTGTCTCATGCAGGCGTATTTTGATGCATTTCAGCAGACAACTTTTGACACAATGTTTTCTAAAGAGGTAAGCTGCAGAAGTGTCATCTTTATCAGGAATAAAGACTTCTCTGTGCTGTCTCATGCAGGCGTTTTGTTATGCATCTCAGCAGACAACTTTTGCCACAATGATTTGTAATTTATTCAATAAATATGAATTTTCATTTATTGTGATTTCCCATTGTCTTTGCATAGAAGTTTATCTAAGTCGTCTGCTGTAGATGTGCTGTTGGTGGGAAAGTGTAGAATGATGAGTTCGTATCATATCTACATTATTATGAACCCTTTCCCGCATACGCTAACTCTACAGCAAGGTGATATTGAAAAGAATTTGGCAAATATAAGAAAGAGTCCCTACAACATGAAGGTGTAATTATTGTATAGAACTGAAAACATTGTGGCAAAAGAAGGAATTGCTAGTTACAAGCAATTTCCCCCCCTTTTGCTACAATGTTTTCAGGGTCATCAAGTGGTAAGGGGTTATAAAACAATTTATTGATTGACAATTAATGTTACAAGAAAATGTGATAGGCTGGAAGTGTATATAGCCTGGTTGTGAAAGTTTTCTGGGAATTGCAAAACTATCTTAACTATCTCCCACATACAACACATATGCAGCAGACGGCTTTGAAAACATCTGGGCAAGATTATGTTATATTATTTATAAAGGAAATTTAATCATTAAAAGGAGATGAAAACGTTGTGGCAGAAGGAGAAATTGCTCGTTTTGAGGAATTTCTTCTTTTGTCACAATGTTTTCAAAAGTCGTATGCTGCAGAGGCATTAGAAAGCGTCTATATGAGGGAAAGGGTTAACTATCTCAAACTATATTAAACCTTTCCAACATATATATAAGTGTGTCTGAGGACAGAAGACAATCGTGAGAAAAGGAGAAACTGCACATGAAAAGCAATTTCTCCTTTTTGTCACAATGTTTTCAAATCTATTCACTAATTACACTTTCACAAAGATTGTTGTGACATTTTTCTCTAGACGTTTTTAGAGTCGTCTACTGCATATGTGTTATATGTAGGAAAGGGAATGTGTAGTAGTAAAATGTATTGCTATTGTTATTGCGATTGCGATATATATATCAATTTATTATTTGTCATTGGGGTGAATTCATTGATTTATCATTAGTTAATTTATAGATTGCCGGCGGTTGAATTATAGTGTGCCATTGGTTAATTTAATTTGCCATTGGTTAATTTAATTTGCCATTGGTTAATTTAGTTTTGCTGATTAATGTATAGTTTGCCATTGGTTAACTTCATACTATGCCATTGGTTAATTTAATTTTCCTGATTAATGTATAGTTTACCATTGGTTAATTTAATTTTCCTGATTAATGTATAGTTTGCCATTGGTTAATTAAATTTTCCTGATTAATGTATAGTTTGCCATTGGTTAATTTAATTTTCCTGATTAATGTATAGTTTGCCATTGGTTAATTTAATTTTCCTGATTAATGTATAGTTTGCCATTGGTTAATTTAATTTTCCTGATTTATGTATAGTTTGCTATTGGTTAATTTAATTTTCCTGATTAATGTATAGTTTGCCATTGGTAACTCCGAACTATGCCATTGGTTCATTGCCAGTTAGAAAATTTCAGGATCACTCTATTCTGTTCTTATTTTGTATCCATGTATTTTCATAGACATTAAATAAAGCTTGTTGCTATTTTAGAAAAGGACATATTCCTAGTTTTTATAAACCATTTCTCATGATCATCATTTTACTGTTTCCGGAATAGCAGCACTAATTGTAGGTAGAGACCCTGTACATACAACTGTTTTGTGGAAAACATCTGACTGATAGATGCCCCATGACATATGATCCAATAGAGATAGGGTGAACCCATGCCCACATAAAGAAGCTATCTGACGCCTATGCAGGAGACGACTTGAAAACATTGTGGCTGATAAAGAGCAATTGCTCCTTTTGCCCTTGCCATAATGGTTTTAATAAAAAAAAACATTTATTGAGATTTTCAAGTTTTTGCCTAGATGTTTCTCCCCAAGTCGTCAGCTCAGTACAAATTTGTTGTATGTGGGAAAGGTTAACCCTACTTCACATGCCTCGTATACAAGTTGTTACCAGTAATTTGCAAATGTTGTGACCTTGACCTTGACCTTTGACCTATTTGAAAGTTTAATAATTGAAAAGAGTTGAAAACGTAATGACAAAATGCATTCAGAAGTCGTCTGCTGTAAATGCGTCATGTACAAGCAAGACAGGGTTAAATATGTCGGATTTTCATGTTCGATTGATTGATTGATTGATTGATTGTGGTTTAACGCCGTTTTTACAACATAAATCAGTCATATCACGGCGGCTACTTCACCTGCTCATATGTTTACTGGTTTGCTCACACCAGTACTCCACACAACATACTTCCCAAGCAACTGGCTGCTTTACCACATAGACTATTAGCCCATGATGAAAGACGAATGACGCTTGTCACAGTGAATTTTGTCAAACGTCGGAAAGATATGGACGGTATCGAGAGCCGAGGTCCCGTCTAACAACTACTGGCAGGGACCCATTAAATGACCCTGACCTCACCGTAATAGCGAACGGTATTCCCTTCTCACAGACAGAATCTATTTTGGAAAAAGCGCAGTCTTTGATTCACACTCTTGGGTCATGAAGTGTCTCTCAATGTCGACATAACAGATGCATGCAGACTCCCTAGTCGTCTAGAAAACAAACATGGGATATTGAAAATTTCCTTAACAAATACATCAGAGAAAATACTTGTCCTGAGAAATAAATCTGTCTGTCCTGAGGGATTCCACAATATACAGAAACGCTCATCTCAAAAGCAGCAAGTCTCATACAGAAAGACTTATTGAGCTTAATGCAAGATCGGTTCTTAAGACTCTCCCAGAGGGATACAATCTGATTGTAGATGCGAACGGCAGAATAAAGAAAATGTCAAGTAGGAACAGCAATAGACCATCTTGTACATAGCATTAGGAACCCACCCGGTCTCAACGAACGGTAACTATTGCTCACTTAAACGTTTGTGGTTGGACAATTAAGAATCATACATTGCATCATGAAATTATTCATGGAATAAACACTGACATCGTCTCAATAAATGAAAGCCATTTAATTGATCAGAATAGCATCCATATCGACGGTTATAATTTGTACGGTTACAACAGACCGCAATTACACGTCCGTGCTCGAAAAGGCTCTGGTGCCGTGGGATTTTTAATTAAGTCGTGGATAAACTGTATTGTAGAAATTATGGACAAGTGTTATGATGGTATTTTAGCTCTAAAATTAACCAGCCATTCAACTGAACACCAGTCATTCAACTGAACATAGGATTCTGCTTCTCTCGTGTTTTTTAGCACCAGAAAATTCACAGTGGGGTCGTGACGCACAAATCTTCTTGGCTCATCTGTTATCACCGATATATACGCAAATTGACTGTGATTATATGTTGATAGCAGCCGATTTAAATTCACGAATCGGTAATCTTCAAGATATTTCATCAAATATTGATTCTATCCCCCCAAGAAACATTTTAGATGCAGTGAAAAATCAACATGGGTATGAATTTATGGAATGTCTCAACGAATCTCGATTCTGTATTCTGAACGGCAGGTCCATAAATAATGTTACGTCAGTTTCAACGAAAGGAAAATCTTAACAGGATTATTTCTGTGTGCCGCATGATGCATTCAAACACTGTGGTAGCTTTAAAGTGCGCCAAATTAGTTCGATTATTGATGAATTTGATCTACATGGGCTGATTGGAATAGGATCACGAATACCAGATCATGCTATTTTATTAACTTAGTTGACCGTTGGTGACTTGATTTCCGAGCGTACTGGTGAACCTGTAAACAGTTTGCCATGTGCAAATACTAGTTTTAAACTCCGTCAGATTCCGAGTGATTTTATGTCTAGCGAAATCGCCTCACGTGCATTACAGGAATTGATAAGATCTATCGAACGTTGTCGGGAAACCCAGAATGAAATAGACACAGTTTACTCAACATTTTTGCGACACTTTATTACAAGAAATGGAATCTACAATTCCAAAATACAGCTCAACTAAAGTGACAAATAAACGGTACCAAAAGAATAAACCTTACTGGAATGAGACACTTTCACAGTTATGGATAGTCTTGCTTGATTAAGAATAGGCGTTTTTAAAGTGTAAGGGTTTCAACAACATTCGAGTGGAAAAACGCCATGGCTATAAATGTGCAAGAGAGACTTTCGATAAAAATCTTCGATATTTTGAACGCAAATATAGACACTCAAAAGCAGAGGATATTGAACAGTATCAACGAATAACCCTAATGAATTTTGGTCGAAAATCAACGAGTTAGACCCAAGAAAGGTGTCTTCAATACCCATGGAAGTAGTTGACGCATATGGCGGCATTTCAAATGTAGATCACTGCATATGTGATACGTGGAGATCACAGTGAATGGATGTTCTCGAATGTTATTGCCCATATCTGCCTATTTAATAGTGTCGTTATGAAGTAGAACGATACCAACACAACATGTTATTCCATTTTTTTGTTTTTATGTATTTGTTTTTTTTTGTTTTTTTTTTTCTTAATTATTTTTCTTTTGAAAGTGACTTACAGGCCCATGTGGCCGGGTGTTATTTATTACTTTGTGTATCATTGTTTTGTTGATGTACATACACATGTCAGTATAATAAAATGTTTACTTACTGTAAACCTGCTTCTCAGACATGCAACACAAATATTGAAAGTTCACTAGTGTTAACCTTTTTCTAACCTGCAGATGCATTTCGATGCGTCTGAAGCAGATTATTTATGAAAGCATTGTGGGAAAAGGAGAAATTACTCCTAATGTTTATTCAATTAATTATACTTTTATTGGTAGAGAGTATTCATATTATTGCCCAGATGTTATTGGAGATTTGTTGTATGTGGGAAAGGGTTAAATCCAGGTGATGCAACAAAAATTAGTAAAGCAACAAGCCTCGCTTAGTACCTACAAGCAGATGTTCAGATATTGAGGGATATACGCCTCTTTCCCCACACAGTATATCTTACGGAATCCTGTTTGGCTCATGTCGTGCGTCGTCCGTCGTGCCTTAGGTCGACGCGCGACAAAGCGACACGACGCACGACAAAGCGACACGACGGACGACAAAGCGACACGACGCACGACAAAGCGACACGACGGGCGACAAAGCGACACGACGGACGACAAAGCGACACGACGGACGCATCGAAATGTCGTGCGTCGTCCGTCGACCTTCTACTCTTCCAAGTCGACGTGCGACAAAGCGACACGACGCACGACAAAGCGACACGACGGGCGACAAAGCGACACGACGGACGACAAAGCGACACGACGGACGCATCGTAATGTCGTGCGTCGTCCGTCGACCTTCTACTCTTCCAAGTCGACGTGCGACAAAGCGACACGACGCACGACAATGCGACACGACGCACGACAAACCGACACGACGCACGACAGTACAAGGGCGACGCTCGACGGACGACATAATGTCCCTTCCGTCGTGTCGCTTTGTCGCGCGTCGACCTAAGAAGGCACGACGGACGACAAACGACCTGAGCCAAACAGGATTCCGTAATATCTCTTATCTTTTATCTAATCAAAGAAAAAATTAGTTAACCTAATAAAGTTTTTATACCTTGCCAACTGTAAAAGAAATAACCAAAATTCTTCTTAGTAATTACTTTATTATGTAAATATGTTGATCTGCCTGTACACGATAATCATAAGATGTACACAAATTGTATGCTTATCTATTGCCGGGACGTTTGTATATTTTCATAGTTTCTCCATATGTATGTTCTTATTATCTTTAGTTCCGCCACATGTATATGTATATATATGTATTATGTTACTGGCAACAAACATATGTTTATATGCCAATTAACGATGTTGAACTTTGATCTTGAGCGTATAATCCAACCAAGCCCTATGATGTGGATACTCAAAAGAATCGACTCATTGAGACCCACAACATAGGGTCAAATAAGAATTTAACCCTTTCCCACACAAAGACGCTTTCTGACACCTCTGCAGCAGACAACATTTAGAAACATTGAAGCAAAAGGGGAATTTGCTAATAATGAGTAATTTCTCCTTTTGCCACAATGTTTTGAACTTTTTAAAGGCAATAATACCTTCATTTATAGATATTTTCTGTGTTTGTGCATGATTGTTTTCAAATTTGTCTACTGCAGATTTGCTGTATGTGAGAAAGTGTTAAACACCCTTACCTTGAAGAGTTGTGCAGTCGAGGAAGCAAGAGGCCGCCCTGCCGTCCGGCTGTACACATTGAAATTTGTCCTTGACTGGTCAGCATCTCGCGAGACAAATACTTCATACACATTGAAATAAACTCGTTCAATGATTCAGGCCAGTTTTCCTGAATAAACAAAATTAAACGGTCCATGTTATTTGAAACTAATAATCAGGTCCTTAATTGTGATCTGGTCATACAAGCACGATGCAAGACTCTGAACAACAGCACTGCAGAGCGAGCGTCAATGTTCGTCTGTTTTTTCTATGTCAAAAAAGGGGCATTGCTGAATAATTATTAAAGCCAGAGTTATGTGACTTGATACAGACTTGTGTATTGTTCCTAGGTACATGTGTACCAAGTTTCATTCTAAAACATTGACAGATTGGACAAGGTTAACGTTTTGGATCAACGCAGACAACGATGCTAAGGACATCAAAATAGCCAAACTGTTTTCTTCGAAAAATATCTAAAAATGGAAACCTCTAGCTGTATAGTGGTTAAAAACTTTGCAAGGGAGCAGTTTTTAAGTAGAATAGTATGGCCCGGTTTCCTGGTTAGAGCATCCGTCTCAGGAGCAGGGTACCGGGGTTTAACTCTTTTAACCATTTCCCACATACAACAAATCTGCAGCAGACGACTTTGAAAACAATCATGCAAAAACATGAAAAATCTTTATAAATGAAAATATAATTACCAAAAAAAAATGAAAACATTGTGGCAACTGGTGAAATTGCTCGTTTTGAGCAATTTCTCGTTTTGTCACAATGTTTTCAAAAGTCGTCTGCTTCTATTGCGTCAAAAAGCATCTTCAGGTGGAAAAGGGTTAAGACTTTAAAAAAAACGGTAGTATAGGCTTCCCGCCTTGGTGCTCAGGGTTATGTTCGAATTTAAATTTGAAATTATACAACAATTTCAATGAAAATTAACTGTTTAGCTGATATTATATTTCGAGTGTGGTCTAATTTATAAATATTAGACTGCATTCTAACATTTGTCAAGTATGATATAATTAGGATGCCAAGCTAACATCATTTTGAGAAAAGATTAATTGATTGATTGATTTGGGTTAAACGCCGTTTTTAACAGTTTCTCGGTTATATCACGGCGGCCAGTTCACCTACTCATGCATTTCCTGGTTTTCTCACACCAGTACTCCACACAACAATCCTTCCAAGCAATTGAGAAAAAGAGAAAACTCATGTCTTCAGCGATTTAACCCTTTCTTATTGTTTTAAAAGTAGATTGCTGCAAATAGGTGTCCAATGTTGACTTTTATAGGGGAAATGTAAAATGACGTGCTTTTGCATGCAAATCCTAAATTGTCTGTTTTGTGGTTTTATTGATAAATAATAAAATTCAAATATTCTGACAAACATCTTGAAAAGTGTATGTGGAATTCACAAATCTTATATTTAATCCTTAATGAAAGCAATGTATACATACTAAGACTAATGATTGGCAAGATTACTAATTTCAATTACTGTTTATGATCAATAATTATTAGCTGTGTGTATGGTCAACCTACCCTAGACTGGAGATTGATCATAAACAATGAAAGGCTTCAATTATATTTCAATGAATGACATGAAGGACATTCACTTCGTAGACAAAGAAATGCAAGTTATGATAAATTTTCACTTGACCCCACCCCTGATGTCCCAATATGCCCCTCAGTTGATAACTGTCTTTTTCAACTACTATTAGCTAAGTGCTATGCAATGCATAACTGCAATATGGATTTCCGGCGATATGATGCGTTGCATCAACATTGTCTTGTACTTTCATTTATAGATATTTTCTTTTTTTAATATATAACTTTATTTGCATAGATATGAGATGAGAGGGTCATGGCCATCCTCCCTCATACCTTACAGTAAATGTGTTTTAGTAGATCTATGTTATAATATTAGGTTAATAGCATGCATTAATAAACCATGACCGCCGCACCAGGGGGTCAAATTTATAAAAGGTTTTTAAGTTTTACACGTGTTAATAAAGCTATACATTTTTATGATGGGAAAAGGAAGCTTTAAAAGATAACAGAAACAAATAAAAAAACAAAAACAAACAACATGCATGTTTCTGTTTGTAATACGAATATAAGTCTATATCAGAAGTTAAGAGTGGTTTTGTAACATATATCTTACAATTGTCCAGCTTTCTTTATCTGATTCGGCTTGTCTTGTGGAATTGTAAATGTTCGAGGCTAAACGTAGTCGATTTGTTAGGCCATTATTTGAAGGTGTTGTTAGTTTTGTTTTACACGACTATATATAACGTTTTATTTCTAAAAATAAGATGTCCAGTTTAAAGTTCTTTTTACAAAACCCTAAGAGTATGTCTGAGCTTGTTATTTGTATAGTTTGATTTTCGCATTCATAGAACAGATGTATTAGAGTTTCTTCGTTTGATTCACAAAAAGAACACACATTTGTTTCGACTAATTTAATTTTAAATAAGAGAGAATTTGTCGCTATTATTCTATGAACTATTCTTCTTTGAAGCCATTGAATATAAGTGTATTTTGTACATCTAAATATATTACCATATGTTTTTTTCCAATCAATGTTGGAATTTGGATACAGAGAAGTCCATTTAATCTGACTGGTAGGTACTTCTTGATTATGTATTAATGTATTATAGACATAGTTATAATTGTCTTTTTTTGTTAAAATTGGATTTAAATAGCAGTTAATGGAAGGGTTGTGATATCCAGAAAGTGAATTATCCGTTTTTAAAAAGTTTGTCTTTGTAATGAAAACGTTAACTGTATTTCTAGGTCCATAGAAAGATAAAATGTTTATCTTTTAACCAATACTATTTTCTATAAATGTTAAACTTATAAAGTTGCCCTTTTCGTCTAATATATATTTAACCAATCTTAATCCAGTTTCATACAATTCTGGTATAAAGGCATGTTTATAATTGACCTGAAAGTTCTGATTAAAAACAAAGGCATATTCACTATTTGTTCCCATTCCGAGCCCCGGTAGCTCAGTCGGTAGCGACGCGGGCTGTCAATCCAGGGGTTGTGAGTTCGAATCCCGGCTCGGCCAACTTTCTTTCCGACGATTGACAAAAGTCAATGCGATATGCGTCATTCGTCTTCCACCAATGGGCTAAGTCTTGGGAAGATTGTTGTGTGGAGTACTGGTGTAAGAAAACAAGGAAATGTATGAGTAGGTAAACTGGCCGCCGCGATATGACTGAGAAATTGTTAAAAACGGCGTTAAACCACAATCAATCAATCTTTGAGTTGCGGTTTTTCAATAAACAAAATGTACGACTTCGGTTCATCGATCCAAAATTCATTTTTTTAATGTTTTTGAAACTGGTACAGCGTATTGTTTTCCTAAAGTAAACAGTTTATTAACATCAAACACATTATTGACTACTTTATAACATGTATTATCTCCATAAGTGATTAAATTCTTGAGCCACTTTATTTTCATACTGTTTATATATAACATTTTACATCTATCATCTTTAAACCTCCTTCAGCATAGCTTTTAATAAAAACATATTTTTTAATTTTTGCTTTTCCATCACATACAAAATCTAACAATATATCAATAATTGTTTTATAAATTCGTTTGTAGGTGATGGTTAACTTATAAACAAGTGTGAAAGTAGTGGTATTAATAGCGATTTTACGACTGTTATTTTCCCTATGGGTGTTAAATTTCTTCTTTTCCAATAAGATATACTATTTTTTAAACTTCTTAACTTTGGTTCGAAATTTTAGTCGAACATTTGTTTAAGATTTACATGAAAACAAATTCCAAGTAGTTTAAACTGAGTTTCTCCCCAAGATAATTTCCATTTAGTTTTAATTGAACGTGTACTGTATTTAAGTAAATTATCCAAATAACTTTAGTTTTATCAAAATTAATTCTTAAACCGGACATTTTCGTAAAATTATTTATTATTTCTAAAACGTTATTTAACGAATTTTCCGAACCATCTAAAAGAAGAGTTGTGTCATCTGCAAATTGTGATATAATGTATTCCTCGTCCTTAATTTTTATTCCTGAAATATTTTTACTGTTTCTTATTTCAATGTTTAAAATGTCAGTACAAAGAACGAAAATATAAGCTTAAATTAGGTCTCCCTGTCTACAACCCCTTTTGACTGTGAAGAATTCTGATGAAAACCCATTTAATTGCACGCAGACTTCAATATTATATAAAAATAGTCTAATCCATTTTTTAAACATTTCACCCAATTTAAAAAATGACAAAGGTTTTTCAATAAGTTTAAAAGACAAAGAGTCGAACGCTTTTTCAAAATCAATAAGCATTAACAATCCAGGAACATGGTTTTCTTCACAATATTGCATAATGTCATACACTAGCCATGTATTTTCGCCTATAAATCTATCCTTGATAAAAACCCGTGTGTTCGTTTGATACTAAATGACTTAAAACAATTTCGAGTCTATTAGCTATAGTCCCCGAAGCTAATTTATATAAAACATTTAATAAAGTGATAGGCCTCCATTTTTTTAGGAATTGTTTCGGCTTGTTTTCTTTCGGAATACATGTTATAGTTCATAGTTTAGTGTTTTTTGGAAAAGGAATTTGATATGAACGCATAATTGTAGTGCTCTTACGACAAAATGACATATTTTTCAATATAACTGTCGACAAAACGTCTTAAAGTCGTCTGTTTTATATTTTTAGTCGGGAAAGGTTTAACGGTCCATATTAGCTAATGATCAAAGCTTTAGATAACGTGAATATTTCAGGTTCATAATTTCCTAATTTGATCCAAAAACCCTTTTATGTGTGTACTCAAAAAGATCGTACGAATGAGATAACTATCTTGGGTACCCACACCATAGGGTTTGATTTAATATTAAGAGAGTTATCGTGGAAACAAGATCAGTTGACTCAGTCAGTTATACACCTCTGCACTGATCTGTAATATACACACACACTTTCTCGTCTCCCTGACTTCCGTGATACGGGACGAATGTATCCGGGTAACAGTGCCCTTTAATAGACGATTATAAATTGAAAACATCGGATAAATTAGCTGTGAAAATGTTGGTAATATAAAAATGAAATTATCGTTAGAAATAGAGAAAGTGGTATTGTCATCAAGCACTATTCCATTAGTTTTAATATATTAACTACAGTGGACTATCTGTAACTCGAAGTCGACATAGACCTTACATCTAGGTATCGGGGCGTTCGACTGAGCTACCGGGGCTCGGCTCGTTTGTTTCCAAAGGACAACGTTTATCTGTATTAGATAAAGGGTTAAACATACAGTGTAACTTAGTTTAAACTTATTTATTTTTACATCGATTTAAAAACAAGCTTTAAGCTTATAATAATCGCGCACGATGTCTGCTTTCTGGAAACTTTAGTGTGAAAAAAAACAAAGGCAAAACCCGCTTATCACTGGATTCGAACCCGGGACCTTTGGTACGAGAGGTATATATTCCGTTTAACTATTGAATAGAGTTGATAACATTGTCGCAAACGTGGAATTGCTCCTTACCACAATGTTTTTCAAAAGTCATCTGCTGCAGATGCGTCAAAATGCGTCTCCAAGTAAAACTAATGTTATCCTGTTTGCTAGTTTAACACTCTCCCACATACTACAATTCTGCAGTAGACATTTTTAAAAAAACATCTGGTTAAAATATTGTAAACCTCTTTAAATGAAACATTATAATCATTGAAAAGAGTTGAGAAGATTATGAGCAATTTCTTCTTTTGTCACAATGCTTATAAAAGTCGTCTGCTGCAGAGTCGTCAGAAAGCGTCTATATGTGGGAAAGTATTGCTGTTTTTGATTGGTCGATTCGACTGACAACCGCCTAAACATTTGTGTTAGGTAGATTTTGAAACAAACGTTGTTTTTTTTACAATACAATACACCAATAAGTACTTTGCAGCCGACACATTTTTATAAGACTGTGGACAAAGTAGAAGCTGTTCCAAAATGAGCAATGTCTCCTTTGCCCCAAATGTGTTCACCTCATGCTTCTAAACGTTAACGTTGTTTTTGTTCGAAAATGTTAAAATCAGTCGAATTGCAAAAAAGCATATCAAGCATACACATTGTGACTACCTTGAAAAGTCGTTCTGCTGTCAAAATACTTATATGTCTCCTTTGCCTTCATTATTTTTCAACTCATGCTTCGACATTTCTACGTGTTTCGCTCTTCAACGTATTTTGACAGCAGATCGACTTTTAAATAAAATATGAGGTATGCGATTACGGAAGTTAAAAATTCACATTAAATCGAACGTCACTCATTGTGAAGCATGAACAATACTTTCTTTAAAACGTCACTTTTGACCTACTAAAAGAACAAACAATGGATTGATGTATCATTGCGGCATCTCAGGCTCCAAGTATCACATTTCAATATGTATGAGAATATAATTACACAACTAAGTTCACGTGAATTAAAAACTGGCATAAACACACATATAATTTATACATAAACAGGATTTTAAACAACTATTGAAAGGGATATTCTATTCGTTAAACCAAGTAAGGTCAGGATTTTATTAAATATTAATTCATATAGATACATCATTATTATTTTATTATAGTTATCATATATCATAGTTGATAATAATAATAATAGTAGTAGTAGTAGTAGTAGTAGTAGTAGTAGTAGTAGTAGTAGTAGTAGTAGTAGTAGTTGTTGTAGTAGTAGTAGTAGTAGTAGTAGTAGTAGTAGTAGTAGTAGTAGTAGTAGTAGTAGTAGTAGTAGTAGAAGTAGTAGTAGTAGTAGTAGTAGTAGGAGTAGTAGTAGTAATAGTAGTAGTAGTAGTAGTAGTAGTAGTAGTAGAAGTAGTAGTAGTAGTAGTAGTAGGAGGAGTAGTAGTAGTAATAGTAGTAGAAGAAGTAGTAGTAGTAGTAGTAGTAGTAGTAGTAGTAGTAGTAGTAGTAGTAGTAGTAGTAGTAGTAGTAGTAGTAGTAGTAGTAGTAGTAGTAGTAGTAGTAGTAGAAGTAGTAGTAGTAGTAGTAGTAGTATTTTATTTATTTATTTATTTATACTTTATTTTTCAACTCATGCTTCGACATTTCTACGTGTTTCGCTCTTCAACGTATTTTGACAGCAGATCGACTTTTAAATAAAATATGAGGTATGCGATTACGGAAGTTAAAAATTCACATTAAATCGAACGTCACTCATTGTGAAGCATGAACAATACTTTCTTTAAAACGTCACTTTTGACCTACTAAAAGAACAAACAATGGATTGATGTATCATTGCGGCATCTCAGGCTCCAAGTATCACATTTCAATATGTATGAGAATATAATTACACAACTAAGTTCACGTGAATTAAAAACTGGCATAAACACACATATAATTTATACATAAACAGGATTTTAAACAACTATTGAAAGGGATATTCTATTCGTTAAACCAAGTAAGGGGATTTTATTAAATATTAATTCATATAGATACATCATTATTATTTTATTATAGTTATCATATATCATAGTTGATAATAATAATAATAGTAGTAGTAGTAGTAGTAGTAGTAGTAGTAGTAGTAGTAGTAGTAGTAGTAGTAGTAGTTGTTGTAGTAGTAGTAGTAGTAGTAGTAGTAGTAGTAGTAGTAGTAGTAGTAGTAGTAGTAGTAGTAGTAGTAGTAGAAGTAGTAGTAGTAGTAGTAGTAGTAGGAGTAGTAGTAGTAATAGTAGTAGTAGTAGTAGTAGTAGTAGTAGTAGAAGTAGTAGTAGTAGTAGTAGTAGGAGGAGTAGTAGTAGTAATAGTAGTAGAAGAAGTAGTAGTAGTAGTAGTAGTAGTAGTAGTAGTAGTAGTAGTAGTAGTAGTAGTAGTAGTAGTAGTAGTAGTAGTAGTAGTAGTAGTAGTAGAAGTAGTAGTAGTAGTAGTAGTAGTAGTAGTAGAAGAAGTAGTAGTAGTAGTAGTAGTAGTAGTAGTAGTAGTAGTAGTAGTAGTAGTAGTAGTAGTAGTAGTAGTAGAGTAATCGACGTGTGAGCAATCCCTCCATATTTGTTTAAATTAATGTATTTACAATTTCGTAATTCATTATAATTAAAATAAAAGCTTATTTTGTAAAACAAGACGGTAGTAAAATTAAATCAAGAAAATTGCGCAGCAGCAGTTATAATTGCTCTTCTGAGAACTGCTCCATCGCTGTTTCATCAGACATATTTTTTAGTTATATTTTCGAGGTTTTATTTTCGAATTATCTCATGTTTGAATTAGCACGTGTCCAGTGTCATTATTCGGACGATGATCGCCATTATTGTTATCATTATAGTATGATAATAATGAAAGTAATGATAACGTCAATGGAGATGATAAAATTGCATTGTTTTTCGGATAAGACACTTTGGGTACAGATGAGTCCCGATCTACTTTATTAAAAGATTCGGGACGGTGTCGTTCTAGTAAGTATTTCGAGTTGAACGATCATTTTTAATTAACTCATGTTTTACTTAACACGAGTCCATTGTCCTAATGCGGATGATGATCGCCATTATTGTCATTATCATAGTATGATAATAATAAAAGTAGTAATTACAGCGTCAATGATGATGATAATATGTCATATTATCTTTTCAGAAAAGACAATTTGGGTACGGATGAGTAAAAGCCCTCAAAAATGAAGATCTGCCCGACTTTGAAGATAATCGTTTGTGGATTGCTGTGTGTGTTCCCAGTTGATATCAAAGGTAACCTTATTAATTACCCCACGCATTACCACCATTTTTTTTTGGGGGGGGGGGGGGGGGGGGGGGGGGTTAGCTACTTCGCGTGCGTCTGTGTGTGTCCATGTTGTGGGTACGATATAGAGAGATCTGTACAACAGAGATATCCATACTGTGGTTACATGTTCCATATTACATCAATATGAGCCCTGATTAATGTCGGAGTCAGGGGTCAAATGACAAGGTCATAAGGTTGAATTATGAAATGATGTCGTAAAGCAGGACATTAAGAACACCGTAAAACTGCGGGTAATAATTAACTATACTTTATAGCATTTTCGCCATTATGAGAGGATGTGCAAGTTTGGTTTGACATGGTCACAGGTCAAAAGTCAAGGTCACTAAAGCCAATTACTAAGTTATCTCGTGAACACGATTTAGAGAAAACCGTAAGACTGAGGATAAGCAAATGTGTTCCCTTTAAAAAAAAATACGATACAATACACATTATTTGATTAAATAGGTTTTCAAACTGGATTTATTGCTCATCGTGAGAGTTATAAAACATTTGCTAGTCTGAGGATTTTAATCTAAAACAGTATGGGAAGAACAACGCAACATGTGATACTAATTTGTTTTTCAGGCCAGACATGCCATTGTTCATGGAACGGTGTTAAATGTACATGTAATGTCGGATGTTATTTAACATCAGGTGGCTGGTGTGGAAAATGTCAACCAAACTGTGTCAGTTGCCAACGGGAACGTTATTGTGCTGTATGTAAGACGGGATACTATGGACCTATATGTGACCAAGACTGCAACACATGTCGCAATGGGTCATGTACCAATGACACGTGTACTGATGGGTGTGCGGATGGACGCTATTATAATGAAAGTGGAGGCTATTGCCAACCATGTCTTATCGGATGTGTTACATGTAACAGTAAATATGATTGCAAGTCATGTATAGCAGGACATACTGGTAGCTACTGCCAACATTGCATTGATGGTTATTATCTAGACAATGAACAATGTATTCGCAATGTATTCGATATAGTACCAATTGTCTATTCGATAAATATGTTTGCAACGGTGGAGGGTGCGAATATGGGTGCCGAGACGGCTGGTCAGGCTCGATGTGCAATGATGCGTGTGCTACAACTTGTGATTCGTGTGAACGACTCAATACATCGACATGCAAATCCTGTAAGCCAGGCTATTACGGAGAATGTCTGTTTGATTGCTCGCAGCTTCTGTGTTCCCCGGATGGTAAGACTGAATTCTGTATTTTCCTGGTTAATAGTTTTTAACATCATCCTAAGATAACAAGCATGCCATTGATATAATTACAATAATTGTTTCAATAAACTGTGGAACCATTTAATATATTAAGTTTATTCAGAAATTCGTAAAACATAAATCATACTTTAAACGTCGTATCCTTTGGTTATGAAAGGTCGTTGTTAATCAATCAATTTTATTTTGATCGTAAAACTCTGCCCATGATTTTGACATTTTAATTCATTTTAACTTTAAGAATGGTAGTAATGACTTTCCCTCCATGGTGTTCAGGGTTGAGGGTTTAGCACATATGTATTTAAATGTTAATATTTGCACATTCTTTTGTTAAAGAAAGGTCTTTGTTGATTATTACATTTTAATTTGATAGTAAACACTTGCACATACATTTAACATCGTACCCTTTGTTAAGCCAGACAGATACATGATTTAACTCTGATCTATATTTGTTTCCAGGACAAACAAGCGGTAACCAGGACAATGTTGTCGTCATTGGAGGAGCTGTAGGATCTGCCGTCGTTATTGTGTTAATTATAGTTGCAGTCTTAGTTCTCATTTTCATCAAGAGAAGTCGGTATGGCTTCAGACACGTTTTATTATTATCATAATCATAATTATCATTATTGTTACTACTATTATTACTACTACACTTATTTTCAATATTATTACTATTGTATAATTTTATTTTATTTTATTATTATTATTATTATTATTATTATTATTATTATTATTATTATTATAATTATTATTATTATTATTATTATTATTATTATTATTACCATAATGTTTGCTTATATAACTATCTCATTGACACTCACACGATAACGGATGTGCCATCGATGGTGCAGTTTTAGTATTCATGTTCCTAAAGAAAAGGCGAAACGGTCAAAATGTTATTTGACCACTTTTGCTTGATCCCAACATTTGTGCATATATATATATGTAACAGTCTTAAAAGATCCGACCTTATCAGGGCTCGAACTTTGGACATCTTATTCCGAATGAGAACGCTTTACCTCGTCGCAATAAAAGCTAGTTGTATAGCAAAACAGTATACGTGTCTCATTATACATATACCTTGGCTACATTTACTTGTACATGAGTTTCGTCAGGCGATTTGGGGTCTTATATGTGTATATTCAGAAAAGCCTTTACATACGCACAGTCTCATCAAAGTCTTCACTGTCCGTCTGTATGTTCTACAGTCATACATACATCGTCTGATACAGTTAACGTTGTTATAACGTGTCTGCAGCAGATGACTTTGTCAGTGCCGTCTGTCTCCACTGCCTCAATCACTGCGTATCATTCCAACAATGCACCGTGTGTTCCCTTGCGCAAGGTGCATTTCATAGAACTGTTTAATCTATCCAAAAACGTGTAGGCTAACTGTGATAAATCTGAAAACTATACTCAAATACTGAAACCCCTCAATGAAATAATTGATATAGATAATGTTTTTCAGAAGGAACGAAGCCGATCCAGAAAGGAGTGTTACATTTAAAAATTCTCCGATATATAATGGTATGTATTTGCATTTACTGCCTTTTAAATGTTTGACTGTTTTTGTAATATTAAGAATTGGCGATATCTTAAATTGGCGGAAATCACAAAAACAAGTAATTAAGAATACAATGTCAGTTTTGCAGGGTCTTTATAATTGGCGGGAAAGCACAGTGACAATCAATTAAGAATAGAACATAAGAATTGAGGGATGTTTATATTTGGCCACTATTTAACACGACCCAGCAAAACTTTAAAGGGATCTATGCATATAGCGTAATTGGTAAAACAGGTTTAAACGTGCTGAATTGGTTATAATTGCTCGCATTTGTGAATGAATATTAAATCTTTTAGCGCCAATGGCAATATTGTTGTGTGTTTTTTTTTGCAGCAAACAATACAGATTCAGTTCATAACGATCCGTCTCACTTAAATCTGTATTTGTTGCCGATTTTGAACATTGAAGAACCTACTTTAAGTCGGTGCTGGAAGAGCCATGGTAGCTCAGTCGGAAACGACGCTTGCTCTCAAGCCAAAAACTTTGGCGTTCGAACCCCAGCTCGTTCAACATACCCTTGTGACCTTTACCAAAAGTCAGTGTGACAAACGGCTGGTCGCCGTGATATGACTGAAAATGTGTTGGAATCGACAATAAACCCCAATGAACCAATCCGTCAATCCATCAATAAATACTTAATTTTATATGTAGAAATCAGTATCACATCCGGGTCATATCATATCAAACATGCAGGACATAACTACGTAGTTCTCATAGTACAGTCAAACATGTGTTGGCGGTCATCTCTGTTTTAAAAGTAGCCAACTTGTATTAAGCAGTCACTTTAAAGATTAACCCAAACAACATTTTCTTCTTTCTTTGACTAGTATGAAGCAGCAACATTTTTACCTTATCACGGATGGCTGCTTTAAATAAAGTTTGACTGCATATCGAGGGCTTGGCGTGAAACGGTTGTAACTAAAAACCTATTTTGAAAACCCTGGTTTAGGGGCAATTTTGACCCCTTTGTAAACAATGCAAATTTAGGTGTCATTGCTCAGAACGAGCAATGGCACCTAAATTTCCATTGTTTACGAAGAAAAATTATTTAACGATTATAAAGACTTTATGGCGAGGTGATTAACCTTGGTAAAAAAATACTAATTTTAGTTACAACCGTTTCACGCCAAGCCCTCGATATGCATTATACAAACATGTTTTATTCAGATCCATGCAAGGTCAGTGTGATAGACAGCGATAGAATAACAGAATCTACAGGTTTGTTGGTTAACTACAGGTTTGTTGTGGAATTCATTTCTGAAACTGATTTCGCCATCAATGACATTTAACACGCTCTAACACAGTTAACCTTCCTTTCCCATATACAACAACTCAGACAGAAGGCGACTTTGAACACATATGGGCATGATAAGGAAATATCTCTAAATATGAAAGAATATTCTTTTAATATTTTAATAGAGTTGTAAACATTGTAGCTAAAGTAAAAATTGTTCATTATGTTTTACAGCAACAGAGGCGTCAGTAAGCGTATGTATTAGGTAAAGAGTTAAGGAATAGTTACTGTTATATTGACATTATTTCCGGAATAGCGCGCAGTATTGACAAAGATTATACAGTACGAATGCGCAGTCTGAATTTGGTCTAGACTATTCGCAAATGCTGTTAAAGTCTTATATTACTGCTTGTGTAAATTAAAATCGTGCATTTTTGCTTGTGTTTATGTTTTTCAAACCAGTCGATATATAGCAAAGACGTTTGAAGGCGTCGTAAAACATCTTTAAAACGAACAAAGACTTCATTACAGGAACAAATCTTCAGAGGGGAATAGGTTGCTTTACTAAATCTAATATCATCACCCACTGGCAAAGGATATCTTCACCAGGACCAGTCCGGAATAGGGAAGGTAAATATATACAGTCATTAATGTTATGTATCTTTCTTCCACCACATTGCACAACTTTAAACCCATCACTAGGGCCAGTCACGAATGGGGAAGGTAAATATATCGATGTTATGTTTCTTTGTTCAGCTCATGACACATCATTGACCGCACCACAAGAACCAGTATATGAGGAACTCGATAAAAACGACGACGTTGACTATGGAGACATCAAAGGTTTGTATTTATGTTTTATCAGGAATAGCATTTCAATTCGCGTTGTATAATGGTAACCCCACAATGCACATTGGGGTTTATACTGCAATTATTGTATCTCCACAATGCATTTCGGTGTATATACTGGAATAATTGTATCCCCACAATCCATATCGGGATTTGTTTTGTTGGTCCTCCGTTTTTTTTTGTTTTTTTACTTTTGTGGAGCTTTTGTACTTTGAACTACTTTGTCTATTTTTCAGGTTCTCTTATGCAAATGATAATCATACATCGTTGATGGGCATTATTTTATTAATACTATCCGTTAAGACGTTTTTGTAATTTCCCCTTGAATTATTACTTTGCTGTATTTATAAATCAGTTCGTGGGGAGAATAAATCACCTTTTTTGACAGTTTCAGATATTTGATTAAAGGCAACGTTCAATCGTTATATTTCAAAATAACACCTGAGTCAACAAATGCCAGCAACGATTTATTACCCCATAGACAGATTGTAGACGTTTCAGCCTTGTCTAGATATTTAATTTTGTGTTAACATGGTAATTATTATGGGGGAGTCGTTCTTCGGGTCAAAGGTAAGTTTGTGGTTGGTAGTGATATTTCTAAACGCCTCCACTAAGGTTTATACAATTTCACAAGAAAGTAGCTTAGATAGAAAGGAAGACTGGAATTAATTACGGAGAGTCATTTGGTTAAAGGCATTATGGCCTCTGTGTAACGTATCGACACGGATCAGCCTGCGCAGTCCGCACAGGCTAATCCATGCCAACACATTCCGTCTCAGGGGCATATAGGTACAGAGTAATGACTCCTGAAACAGAAAATCCACAGGAGGTGAAAAATGTCGGTCCGGGTTAGCCTGCGCGGCATGCTTAGGCTGATCCGGGTCGCTACTTTTAGCAGAGTCCACAATGTTTGTTTTCTCGAGGGACGGCTGATATGTTCTACGGTCACTGTTGAAAATCGGGTTTAATGGCTAAACCGCGTTTCTTGTTTATCTTATACATTGCAGACTATGAAGAACCAACTACCAGTAACCACTACAATATATAAGGATTGACTAGATGTCGAATACAGGTGGACAAACTGAAGGATCACGTTGCATCAAAATCCTGACCATTGTGTTAAAAACTATGTTGAATAATTGATTAAACTGTGAAACCAGGACTCGATTCCCAGTCGAGTCATACCAAATACTTTGAAAACTGTTGTAGTGACATAACTCATTGGGTTGTGGAGATACGATTACGACTGATACACCGATGTCTTGATAAGCATACCAGCAGTACCGATAGTTTACCAAGTAATCGTCTTGATGTGACTTGATATACTGTTGAAAGCGGCTTAAAACGCCTGGAAATTGAACTCTCTGCACTGATGTATATTATCATACATACCGTTGCCTCAATCTGGTGATTTGTGTTTATACAAATGAGTTTTGAAAAAGACAGAACGAAAGGCCAATAATTAATAATGAGAGTACTAACTGTTAATTGCCTACAACTGAATGAAGCAATATGTTTATACCAATTAACTGTTACGTTACCTGTGCCATCTATCGAAGATAATCGAGAAACTAATCATGTCTTTAGTATAAGCAAAGGGGCCGTATTAGCACGAGAACCTACATTTCATTATGTACATTATATAAACGCCAACTAAATAAGAATATTGAAACCCTTTTATTGAACTATCTATCTAAGTTAAGTTATTCATATTTAAAATATCCAACTCGAAACTAATTAAGAAACAAAAAAAGACTGTGGCAAATTAAGTTCAGCTAAACATTTGACAATTCAGAGATCTCTATATATATATTTTTTTTCTTTTTGTTAAAATTAAAAGGTTGTCCCATATTATGTTATGTATAATTTATATATATATATATATGTCATTTTGTTTCATCGTTTCTAACGCTAATTCTTATATACCTTATGTTTTTGTTCTTGTACAAACTTGGAGAATATTGAAATTGAATTAAAATTGAGTTGAAACTCTTTTTGTACATATTTCAGATTATTTTAATCACGATCGATGTCTCATGAGAATAAATAATTGGACACACAGAGTGGATTAATAAATTATACACATTATCATTTTGTTATCATAAAACATTACATTTTTGCACAGGTCATGCAATGCAAATGATCCGCATAATCTCACTTATCATGTAATTTTGCCTTATAATACTAATGCTCCTTATCATGTCTGTTTACCTTGAAATACTTATGTTCCTCCAAAAGTCCATATGCATGTATCATTTATCTAGTAAAACTAATATTCCTTAAGTCTTGTTCGTGTCTTTTTGCCTTGATTTTTTAAGTTGTTACATTCCTTCTCTTCCCTCCTTGCAATAAGAAGTATCTGACTAACTCCTACAAGGAACAAATGTGTCATCTACCATGCAAATTTCCTGTAACCATGCCAACGATTGATTGATTGATTGCGGTTTAACGCCGTTTTTAACAATTGCTCAGTCATATCACGGAGGCCAGTTCACCTCCTCATGTGTTTCCTGGTTTTCGCACACCAGTACTCCACACAACAATCTTCCAAAGCAACTGGCTGCTTTTCCACATAGACTTTAGTCAATCGTCGGAAAGAAGGTTTGCCGAGCCGGGATTCGAACTAACAACCCCTGGATTGACAGCCCGCGTCGTTACCGACTGAACTACCGGGACTCGACCCAAGCCAACGAAGGATGAACAGAATACAGAATACAGAATACAGAATAGTTTATTAGACTTTAGCATAACATAGCTAATCGTCATACAAATAATATTATCATGTGTGAGCATGCAAATACAGAGTTGTGATTAATAACAAAAATGGAAAATAATGCAGAAATATCATATACGCTCGCACGCACTCACGCACTCACGATGAACAGACGACGGGGTTGATACGCTAAGGCTGGTTTCACTGCAGCACAATTTATATTAAACTGGTTCCTCGTTGGGCATACCTATATGACGGATAGAGGCTAATATTTTCCTTGTTTTGATTGGACGTGCAATCAGCCAATGATAGTTTACGTTACAGACAACGTTTAGCGTTATTTCGAATTGTCAAACTTTACCGATGATTTTGAATTTTCATTTCAAACAAAATAGGTCTTTGGCAAAGTTAACATGTTTAGAACAAGAGATGTCGGGGGACAGCGCGCTCGACTATTCCACCGCTTAGTAGTCGCTGAGATATGGATTCTCATGTAGTTGCATGCAAAACATTAACCAGAAATTCTTAAAGGGTGATAATTTGCATTATATGCAGAATAGAGTTATCTAACTTGATTATTTACATAGGTGTGATGGTTTGGTAAGGGTTTCAATGAAATGCATCAAGTAGTTACTAGGATATGGACTCTTATTGTAGTTGCACACAAAACACAACATTTTAACCATAGTTTCTACTTAAAAAATGGAAATTATTTGCATCATATGCAGGATAGAGTGACCTTACTTGATTGTGTATATAGTTGTAATATTTGGAAGGGTTGTATCAATTTTCAATACAATACTTCAAGTAGTTACTGAGATATGTACTCTTAATGTACTTGCACGCAAAACTTATTTACTAAGTAAAAAGTATGGTCGAACCCTGATATCTGAGACGGTAACGACGAAAGCAATATATCCAGGGGTTGTGAGTTCGAATCCCGAGTCCGCCTTTAGTTGTTTTCGACGTTACTTATTTCCAATTAATGGACACACAAATTACGTCATTTATCTCCCATTAATGGACCAACAATCACGTTATTTATATCCCTTTAATGGACCAAGAATCACGTTACTTATCTCCCATTAATGGACTAAACATTTCAGCATGAGTTATTTGGGGATTTCCCCCAAAATATTGTCAATACACATGAGGCGCGTCCGGCGATATTGGGTCTTTTTATCGGTTTCGTATCACAAATAGATGGATTGTTTGTTGATTTACACCGCATTCAACAATGTTTCAGTCATATCACGGCGTTTCCTGGGTAAGTTACCAGTACTACTAGGCCTTTATCCTTACAACAGCATGTCCGTCGTTATGCTTACCAGAACCCTGAGCTCAAAGGAGGCCATTTATCTGAAGTTTTATGTATGACCCGTCTGGGGGATAAAACCCTCGTCCCCCCCACACAGAGGCGGACGGACGCTCTACCACTACACAATCAATACAGTTCATCAAGATGGATAATATATATATATATATATAATCACACAAAACCGTGTTGTTTATTTTATACATTTACTTATACGTTTATAGATGGATATGCAAACACTGACTGTACTATGTTGAAAAAATGCGCGGACGGTTCAATTAAATTTTCATTGTAATTTGACCAAAATATATTGCAGTGCTTATATTGGATCTGACGACACATCATAAAAGATCAACTCGAATTGACCCTTTAAATTTAAATATTCATGAACAGGGTCTCGTGTTTCTGTCCAATTAAATCGCACGATACAACCAACGCTAGATGTGTTCTGCTATCAAATTGGTTTAGATACAATTGGAACTATTGGCCATCACGGCTTTATCTCGTTTAATTATATGGGTTAGTTCCCCTGTTGATAGCTACCGATTTTTTTTAGGCAACAATTTGATTGGCTGACGTAAAGGTCAATCTGAGACGACGTGTAAGAGGCAGTCATCAAATCTATACGAGCATTTGCTACTACAGTGAGGTGAGTTTTGGTCTGTGTTCGAAACTATAAAACTCTGGAAACGTACTGAGGGTTCAGAAATGAACTTCATGCCCCGAATAAGTCTTCTGATTGGCCAATTTAAGAGAACGCAGTTGCTTTTAAACCAATCAGATACTTCAGCAAACATTTTGAGCCCAGATTAAACTTTCATAGTTTTGGAGCTTGGTTTCAATTAAATTGGTTTGTTTCAGGAAGATGATACAGATATGTCTAGGATTTTAAATATTTTCCGCTCTGTTACACTCCATCTTGATGACTCTATTATAGTATTGAAGTAATACACGGCTCGTTGGGTACAGAAAGTTGATAAAGACAGGTTTCAATTGTGAAAAGTAATTGACCGCGAAAACAGATGGATACGGTACCTACGTAAGAGTTCTTGGGTTGATGTCCAGCTGTGTATAGCGAGACAAAGTTAAACTAACAATCGAAAACAGGTAGATACGGTACCTACGTTAGTCTTCTTGGGTTGATGTCCAGTTCTGTATAGCGAGACAGATTTAACCAAACACTCGAAAACAGGTAGATACGGTACCTACGGCAGTGTTCTTGGTTTGATGCCCAGCTGTGTATAGCGACACAGAGTTAAACTTACACTCGAAAACATGTGGACACGGTGCCTACGTGAGTGTATTGGGGTTGGTGTCCAGCTGTGTATAGATAGACAGAGTTCAACTAACCCTCGAAAACAGGTACATGTATATCCGGTACCTAAATCAGTGTTCTTGAGTTGATGTCCAGCTATGTATAGCGATACAGCGTTAAACTAGCACTCGAAAACAGGTGGACACGGTACATACGTGAGTGTTCTTCGGTTTATGTCCAGCTGTGTATAGCACGACAGAGTTAAACTAAAACTCGAAAATAGGTAGATATGGTACCTACGTCAGTGTTCTTGGGTTAATGTCCAGCTGGTGAGAGCAAGACAGACTTAAACCAACATTCATCAAGATACCTTATATAATTATTGAATTTAAACTTATTTATTTTAAATCGATTACAAACAAGCTTGCAGCTAAGTTTAATCACAATCGATGACTGCTTTCTCTAGACTTAACGAATACTGTCGCCGTTTGTGTGGAAAAATCCCAAAGGCAGAACACGCTCGTCACGGGATCCGAACCATGGACCTTTAGTTTAGAGTGCAGCATCAAAATGGATTACAAACGAGCCCGCTGTCAACTTTCTTCTAACAATAACTTGATTTTAAATATATTAGCGAACTATTGCCCTTCACCTTGATAAATTAACGCTTGCCCACATACAACACATTTTGAAGCAGAATACTTTGAAAACATATCCACGAAAATATGGAAAATCCCTTTAAATGAGAGTATAATAATTGAATAGATTTTTAAAAATTGGGCAAAATGAGAAATTGCTCATTATGAGCAATTTCTCATTTTGCCACAGTGTTTTCACTACAGATGTGGCAAAAATGCGTCTTTAAGTGAGAAATGGTTAAGAAAGTTACATGCTCTAATACTCTTAATGTGGCCGGCTTCATGGTGAAGCGGTTTTAACGTCGGTCTTTGGAGCGGGAGACCAGGGTTTGATCTCCAGGTTCGGGTCATACCGAATACTTGAATAAATGGCAGTAATGACTTAATTCCATGGCTGTCAAGTTCGCGGGGAAAGCATAAAATCTGTACTTCAGATCATTTAAATACAGTATATAATATAATCTTTTTATACCTGAAGCTATAATATATGGTTTGCACGATTAGTTTTCTCCTGTTTTATTCGTAGTACGTTAAACCTGGATGTCAGGTACCTATGCTTTTATCCGAATCTCTAGCGAAAGAAAGGGTTATCGTTCCATTTTAGCTCATGATCAAAACTTTAGATAACGGGAATATTTCATGTTCTTTATTTCCTAATTTGACCTTAAAACCATACAACCCTATGCTGTGGGTTCTTGTAATAATCGTATCAATGAGATGAGTATCTTGGGTACTCACAACATAGGGTTTGATTTAGTATAAGAAGAGGTATTGTGGGGAAGAGATCAGTTTATTCAGTCATCTCTACACCTCTGCACTGATGTGGAATATATATACAAACGTCTTCGTCTCCCTGAATTCCGTTATACAGAAATAATGTATCCGGGTTACTGCTTACTCTAAAGCTACAGTCCCACCGAAGCCGGAACCCAAAACAGGGCCACAACGGATGAACACGGAGCCAACACGGATTACCCCGTTACCACCACGGCTGGAAGACTGAAGAGAAGACGCCACCAAGAAGGAAGCTTGCTGTGGTGGTCAAAGTACCTGTTCGTGCGCCTTATAAAGAAAAAGGCGATCCAGGAGCTAGAGGAGTCCTCCGAAAGTCGCGCAACCTCTCCTGGTGTCGAAGATGTCCCTATTCCCTCGATGACCACCACTTCAAAGTCAATCTGCATCTGCATCTCAATCTGCAGCCATCGTCACTATGGACGAGGAGGTGGCAGATTTACCAGCCGTTTCTGCACTGAGCAGAAAGCGGGCCAAAAAAAGGCGCTGTTTTTAACAGATGAGCAGGAGGTTAACATGGGCGAGTGGTTGCGGTCCCATCCTGAGCTGTTCAACAAAAGTCTCAAGGCCAAAAAAAGCAGTGAGAGAGCTGGATGTCTTTAGCCCTGTTACGACATCCCGGATTGCCACGGATCGCCAAGGATCAACACGGTGCAACACGGTGCAACACGGTGCAACACTACGGACCTTCCCGGAGCTGACACGGTCGCTTCATGGACCGTCCCAGACTACCCCGGATTGAAAAATCTGACCACGGCAATTTGCTTGGGTGGTGTCCCGGACCATGACGGGCCATCCCGGACTGTCCCGGACTGTCCCGGATAAGGCCGGACCCAACATGGATAAATTGTTAAGCTATATCTAACCCACCTAGAAATTAGGTACGTGCTAGATAAACACTTTCTAACATACAACAGCTCTGAAGCAGAAGAGTTTCAAAACAGCTGGTTACAAAGAGTGTAATCCTCTCTATAAATGAAACATTATATGAATAGAGTTGAAAAGATTATGAGCAATTTCTTCTTTTGTCACAATGTTTTCAAAGTCGTCTGCTGCAGAGTCCTCAGAAAGCGTCTACATGTGGGAAAGGCTTAACAGCTGTGTTTGATTGGTCGATTCGACTGACAACCTCCTAAACATTTGTGTTAGGTACATGTTGATACAACGTTGTTTTTTACAAAACAATACACCAATGAGTAATTTGCAGCCGACGAATATTTATATCACTGAACAAAGGAGAAATTGATCCACAATGTCTCATTGGCCCAATATCTTTACACCTAATGCTTCTATATGTTAACGTTGTTTTTGTTTAAATATTTTAAAAGCAGTCGAATTGTGACTACCTTGCAACGGACGAATTTGTATAACATTATGAACAAAGGAGAACTCCTTTGCCAACAATACTTTTAACTCAAGCTTCGACATTTTCCCGTTTTTCGCTCTTCAAAGTATTTTGAAAGCAGACGACTTTTAAATAACATATGAAGTTTAAAATTAAGGAAAGTAAACATTCACACGAAATCAAACGTCACTCATTGTGAAGCATGATTAATACTTTCTTTAACATGTGCATTTTGACCTACTATAAACAAACAATGGATTGATGTATCATTTATATACATTTTAAGTAATACGTAAATAAAAGTTATATCCACAGTTAATTCCTTAAACATTAAAATAAGAGCTAGTGCGTGAGAAATGTGCAAGTTGGTATTCATGTACATTATAGATTCAGATCATCCTGTACATATGTTGTCTTATCAGAATATACATATTCTGATAAGCTTGCGTTAATAATGTGTGACCAGTGGATATATTGATCATAATATGCGGATGTACAGGCAGATCTGGTTCTACACGGTACACAAAAGTCAACGTGTACCTTTACTCAAGAACAGGCTCAATTACTATAAACATTTGTAAGCAATATTTATTGTGCGTAATATCAATCCCTACAGATGAGTCAGTAAATATTTATGAATATGAGTGTTATAAAGAAGTATTAATACATGATGATATAATAAATATAAACGTTGAACACTTATATATAATTATTGATTAAAATGGAATACATACATCCAAATATTTTAACAATGATTGATTAAACATCGCCGTGTATGGTAAACATTTGTTTTATCTGTTAACATACTTTTATGGTGTACATACTAATATGTGTATGTTTTACACTTTAATGGATCAAAGAGGTATTACTAAGTGTGTTTAACGAATGACAATACAACACAAACTGATATTCCATATGATAAACCTATTGATATTTCATATAATAAACGTATTGATATTTCGTATATTAAACGTATTGATATTTCATATCATAAACATAATGATATTTAATAGAATAATGAGTGGTTAATGAGGATGCAATCGACTGATTTCGTCAGGTTCAGTCGATTGCATACATCAATCACAGCCTGCAACCTGTATAATATCTATGGTACAAGAATAGCTGCACATAAAATAGCCTTTATGGCTAAATTGTGGGTGACTGTTGCTTCAGAAAAACCTTCGTCATGTGATCTGTGTGGCCGTATACATTTAGATGTTATCAAACATAGAATAACAGAATGTAGCGCAACATATGATAAGAAACGATTATTTCTTAGTGGCATATACACCAATATTGGCCATGAAGTATATACTGAGCTAATGCTTGCAACCAGTGAAACGTTTTTGATGATGGTTTTAGGTGCAAGCCCTACATCAGTCACCACTGATTCAGAGTATTACTTTCGCTGCGAAGCTATATTATTCGCATACAAATGTTTCAACGGCCCATTTTAGACAACACAATGTTTCTGTGTATGTGTGAATACGTGGGTATATGTGTGTATGTGTGTATAAATATGTATATGTATATGTATGTGTATATATGTGTGTGTGTGTAAATATATGCATATATACATATTGTGACTATTTGCAATCTGAGTACTATAATGTAAAGATTGATCTTCAATTTCCATATCATTTTATGTATAGAAACTAGTCCAATTACTTGTTGTTAACAGTTGATATAATGATAGTATTCAATTAATCTCCGAACGGAGGAAATAAAGAGAATGAATGAATGAATGAATACTACTACTACTACTACTACTACTACTACTACTACTACTACTACTACTAATGTTAATAATAATAATAATAATACTACTAATACTACTACTACTACTACTACTACTTCTACTACTACTACTAATACTACTACTACTAATACTACTACTTCAACTACTACTACTCCTACTACTAATATTACTACTACTACTACTACTACTACTACTACTACTTCTACTACTACTACTTATACTACTACTACTAATACTAATACTACTAATACTACTATTACTACTAATACTACTACTACCACCACACTAATACTACTTAAACAACTACTACTACTACTACTACTACTAATACTAATACAGCTACTACTAATACAACTACTACTAATACTACTACTACTAATACAACTACTACTAATAATAATACAACTACTACTAATACTAATACTACTAATACAACTACTACTACTACTACTAATACAACTACTACTAATACTACTACTACTAATACTACTACTACTAATACTACTACTACTAATACTAATACTACTAATACTACTACTACTAATACTACTACTACTAATAATAATAATAATAATACTACTACTACTACTAATACTCCTACTACTAATACTACTACTAATAATAATACTGCTACTAATACTACTACTAGTACTATTACTGCTACTATTACTACTACTACTACTAATACTACTACTACTACTACTACTACCACTACTACTACTACTACTACTACTAATACTACTACTACTAATAATAATACTACTACTACTACTAATACCACTACTACTACTACTACTACTACTACTACTACTACTACTACTACTACCACTACTACTACAACTACTACTATTACTACTACTAATACTACTTCTACTAATACTACTAATATTATTACTACCACCACACTATTACTACTACCACTACTACTACTACTACTACTACTACTACTACTACTACTACTACCACTACTACTACTACAACTACTACTACTACTACTACTACTACTACTACTACTACTACTACTACTACTACTACTACTACTACTACTACTACTACTGTATCACTGCTTGTGGAAATGTTGTTAAAGTTATATAGCTGTGGAAAAGTTATCAAAGTCATGCATTACTGATTAAGTAAAAGTTGTTAAAGTCGTATTTTACAGCTTGTGGAAATGTTGTTAAAGTAGTGCATTACTAATTATGTATGTGTTGTTTAAAATCGGTCGAGTCATAGGAGAGTCTTTTAGAATGGTAGTCATTGCGATTAGGGTTTCATAACGACTAATGCTTCGGTGTCAGGTTATATTATACATTACAATGTCCATACTATCTAGATATTAGATTCAAATTTGTAAAACCCAAATATGTTAAAGTTAGTTGAGCTTTTAAAAACCAGTAATAAAGGTGACCTTATCAACCTTTGTAAATTTATTACCTTTTCTTTTCATAAACGCAACAATGATGTGCTTTAATATATATGTATTGTATGTATGTTGATATGTTTAATTTTCTTTCTTTACCAAACTATACACGATGAAATATAGAAACGTATACATGTACATGGTATACATTAGTTTCTGTACGTCTTTGACATTGTTTGGGTATGATAATACGATATGTGGTAGCATGCATATGTGTATGTAAATAAAGTGATATGAGATGCCATATGTCTTTTACTACATATTCATCTGCATGGTATAGTTGGCTATTACCTTTTTAAAGCTTCTTATATGACAAAGCAGTTGGTCCTCCAAAACTATATTGAGACCATTCTTTCCTTGATACACACATATATATTTATTTCTTCAATATTTGTAAATGACCATAAACTTTGCAAAGTTTGAGTCAATAAAATATTCTGAATCTGAAATTAATGAGTTCATACGGCCAGTTTAAAGCGGCGTAAGCACCATGTTTAACAAGTCTTCTTAAAGGAATACATGTTCAGAGGGGAGGATGCAATTCTTACAAATATCTTCATAAAGATGGAAAACACCTTTAAACCTTGTGCATTGTCTAATTTAACACTATCATTCAAAGTAGTTACGTTCCTTTTTTGTTTAAGCTCATTATACAAATTTAACACCATTATTTGTGGGAGACAGTGGTACAGAGGTAGAGCGTCGGCCTCTTTTACCAAAGGTCCCGGGTTCGAGTCGCGTGATGAGCGGGTTCTGCCTTTGGGATTTTTCCACACAATCGGCGCGAGTACTGGTTAAGTATCAGGAAGCAGCCATCGAGCGTGATTAATATAAGCTTAAAGCTTGTTTCGCAATCGATGTAAAATAAATAAGTTTAAAATTAACACCATCACTAGGACCAGCCTCGAATGGGGAAGGTATATATGAAGACATCAGAGGTTTACGGTGTTCCGTTAGGGCCATCGTGTTATCGCGCATACGCGATGCCACGATAGCACGATGACACGATGGTGATGGCACGATGACACGATGACACGATGACACGATGGTGATGGTACGATGACACGATAGTGATGGCACGATGGCACGATGACGAGATGTAATATCGCGTCTTCGCCATTGTGCTATCGTAGCATCGCTCCATCACCATCGTGTCATCGTGTCATCGCGTCATCGTCATCGTGCTATCGTGTCATCACCATCGTGTCATCGTACTATCACCATCGTGTCATCGTGCCATCGCCATCGTGTCATCGTACTTTCGTGGCATCACCATCGTGTCATCGTGCTATCGTGGCATCGCGTGTGCTTGTTGACAGCGCGATATCACGATGGCCCTAACGGTACACCGTAAAGGTTAGAGTTTACGCTATATAGCTTAGCACTTCTCTTCGTGTTGCATCATGGTTTCTCCACAATGCATAGCTGGGTGTATACTGGATTTATTGTTTCGTTTGGTTAGTCCCCAGAATGATATATGGACCTTCTGGACCTAAGTAATAGCATTATGTCAGCTGTGTAATTTGGCAATTTCGTGTTATACTCTTATAACTGTACCAAAACATACATTAAACCCTTATAATTGCAGTTTAAGAAAAGAGCTATTTTTCATCGAAAGAATTGTTTGAAAAGGGACATATAAATTGAAAATTGGGATCTCTTTGTTATGTTCTTTACACGGATAAACATGACCTAATACTAGGAAAATGACGTCACGTCAGCGTTTTGACGTCTTACGTTAGTCACTTTGGCGCCAAAACCCGTAAATCTCATCTATAAATATTGTAAACGTTAAGTACATTTGTATCGAAATACGCCTCATAAGTCACTTTATGTGATAGATATAATATCTCATGAGTGTTATTTATTATTACTTTTAATAAACTAAGCTGAATATGACCTCGGCATAATTATTTGTGGCATTGTTATACGGTTTACTGACGAAATTAAAGGTGTTTTCCGAAAGTAGTTCCGTGAACTGGTCATGTGATCAATTGCAGTTATTGGAAAATAAATGCAATGCCTTTTAGTCACGTGATCGGTTTTGAACCAATCAAAATGAGCGATTCACAGTGCTTTTGAAGAAACTGCAATTATATGTAGATCAATGATATCGCTATTGCTAGTTTCGCTACTCATATGTATATATACGCTTTTCATAAGTGGCTTGCGATTGTCATTGACTGCATATATATATATATATATTTATTTGACTTTTACATTACCAAAAAAAACCAGATAGGTTTAAGAACATCTTGGATGAATTAGTAAATTATTGTTTTAATTAAGTGTAGATAGTTTGATTATGTTATTGTACTCTACCTCGACTCTATACGGATAACCGGACTATTCGATACCAACACATGAATCGTTATGCGATCTCCATCAAGACTTGAAGTGCTAAAGAAGTACATGCTTTCGTTGTATGTAGCAACTATAATACTATTCGAACTAAATTTGTATTCAATTAGTTCCATGATTAAACACATGCAAATGAGTTTTAGGCTCTTTTGAACATTACTAGTTATGAAACACTACGCAAATTAAATTGTTGTGTACATCATCTGTTAGCTCATATAAACGTATGAAGGGAAGTAACTATGTTTGATAGTTGTGCTTTGTTTTTCTTGATTATGACACAACCTTGTTATGTTCTATGCACATGTTGTATGTAATGTTTTGGACTGGAGGCCTTGAATTACTATTAAACATTTTGAACTTCTTTAATTCTTGCTAAAAGACTAACCCCATTCAAATCTTTGACATAACCCTACGACAGTTCGATGTTTGTGACGATTGGTTTGACAATCGCCACAATGCTTACAGAAACAACAACAAAAACATAGTCAGTTTTGAAGAGCCCGTTGACTGTTTATTCCTTACTGCAAACCAATTACCCTACATCCGTTAAACCGCCAAATATATAGTTCCATCAGTGATGCAGAGACACGATTAACTACCGTGCCATTGGCGCTTTTTTTAAAATGGTGTTTATCCCCATTATCAACACTATATCAGTTATCTCATGGTGTCTCCTGGGTAGATTAAATGTTAAATCGTCTCAACCATGATAACAAAGGATCGACTCACTTTTAAAGTTACCTATTCTATTAACTGTTAGTGTTGGTTAATTGAGTATTATCTTTTCAACCATGAGCACAACGGATCGAAGAACCTTTAAAGGTGCGCGTTTTATTAACTGCAAGTGTTGCTTTATTTCCTGGCATTACCAACGGAGTCTTAATCTTTTAAAAATATAATTGATTCCCGTGTGACGACATTCTGCACGTAAGGTGGAGCCCCGATAGCTGAGACGGTAATGACGGGGCTGTGAGTTCGAATGCGGAGTCCGGCTTTATTGTTTCCGATGATTGACGATGGTCGGTGTGAATAACGTCTTTTATCTCACATGTTTATGGACTAAAAAGAGTATATGTTGGCACGTTATCAGGAATGTACTCAGATTGTCCTAACACACTCAGTGAGTTACTGCCGAATCACCCAATCAAGTTAGAGCTTTTGGCTATCACACGGTCGAGTGTTCGATGTGTTAGGACAACACCGCTGTTGCCTGAGAAAAATGGAGGGTGGAGACTTGTAAGAGAAAGCCAGGAAACACATGAATAGGGGAACTGGTCTGTTTCGTTGGAAATAAGCAATGACCGAGTAGTTACTGACTGTGCTGTTTTGGTTTAACAAATAATTTGAGAATCCGAAGTGTTAACCACTGACCACCGAGGTTGAATTTAAAAGATGTTACGCTTTGTCGTTTAGCACGAAATATCATTCGGTTTCAATGAAAAGAAGTCATTGTTTGCATGGAAATTGCTGAAACGTACTTGGGTTATTGGTAAACTTGCTTCCGTTTCAGTGTCTTTTCAAAGCAGGACTACTTAAATAAGCCCACGCCAAAGGCGAATAGTATATTGGTTTGACAAGGTCAAGTCGAATGAACATACTAATAAAGCTAATCCCATAATCCATAACAATATTAGAACTAAGCAAAAACATGTACACTCTGAACAAGCAAAGCCAAGCGAAGATGAAAATAACAGGTTTGTTGCATATAGGCGCAAAAAGAAATCATCTTTTTATGTAGGTAATATTGATCCAAACGTTACGTACAATGACGTTGTTAATTTTATGGCACATAAAAGACTTAAAGCATCAGGTATAAACATATACTATGGCGAAAGCAGCACGTCGGTAAAGTTCTATTTACCTACCGATCAAGAAAACATAGTTGAAAGGGAAGGGTTCTGGCCAGATGAGTTGCGATTTAGGCGCTGGAAAAGTAAAGCAGATTGGGAAGATGAGAAAAGAATGAAATTTAGAGGAAGGGGGCATAATGTTGAAAAACGGCATGCTAATAATAGCGAGGGACCGGACCCCTCAAACTTTAAAGCGTCTTCGCGAAGCAATAGAACGAAACACCATGCGCGTTACCGAAGAAACTACACCGACAACTACACGCACTCAGATAACTACCAGGCAGATAATTACTATGATTGTGATAACAGAAATGATCAAACTGCGTGGGGTTCAACGCATGATAGTTGGAATGATGATATAGATAGCTGGCATCAATCGCGTTAATGAACATGGCTAAAATGAATAATGAACATAAAGCAAATATTCTGTTATTTTATTTAGTAACCATGACAACAAATATTCTCATATGGAATGTTAGGGGTATCATGTCTTCTTCCGTTGCATTGTCAAACATACTTGATAGTAAACGAATGGATATCGCGATTATATCCGAACATAGGTTATTACCATCTTCTGTGTCATTTTTAGAAAGCATTAATTCCCGATACACATACTATGCGATGTGTAGTGAGCCAAAACTCTTAAACGGAAATCCAGTATATGGTCGGGCTGGTATTGCCTTGTTAGTCAATAAAACAATAGAAAAGTATGTTTCCAAGATTGAAACAAGCTACAGTAATAGAATAATTGGGTTGCAGCTTAAAAAGCCTAACTGTGAAACACTATATGTGTTTGGTGTATACCTACCAGCCGATGGTGATCGTATAATTTACATGGATACATTACACGAGCTTGAAGCTATGGTTGCATTTTACAGTGACTATGGTCGTGTACTAATAGGTGGGGACTTTAACGCTAAGTTAGATTCAATGAGCAGACACTTCAAATCTATTGCTCTATATGATTTTGTACACCGATATAGCCTTGTTCCATTAAATATGCAAACACGATGGAATACTGCTGGTTATAGTTTCTGTCCTAACAAAACAATGATAGATCACGCATTAGTCACATGTGACACGCTGGAATACGTGTCTCATTTTGATATCATGGATGAACACCTTGTTACGACATCGGACCATCTACCGTACTCAGTTACTATCGATAATTGTACATCAAGAAAATCATCTACGCCACAAAATAAACCAAATATTGCATGGGAAAAGGCGGAATTTGATCATATAAATACATACCAGTACGAACTTGACAATCAATTTAGGTTAAACGAAATCGGCAAAATCAAGAACACCGATGAACTATATAAAAAGATAGACTTAATAATTAAAACATGCGCAATTAATTGCTTACCGGTAGTCAAGTGTAACAAACATACAAAACCTTATTGGAACGCAAAAGTTAAAGAAAATCACTCAATTGCTAAACGCGCTAGAAGTGCGTGGGTAGATGTGGGTAAACCTAGAAACCGCGAACATCCTTCATATATGCAATACAAACAGAAAAAGGCAACCTTTAAACGGAATGAATCAAGCAAGTATACAGAAATACTTTTAAGCGGTTTAGATAAGGCTGCGGGCGTAAATAACAAGCTATTCTGGAAATACATGAGAAACTTTAAAGGCAGGCAAAGTAGAGAAATTGAGAAAATACTTGTAAACGGTCAAACTTTCACTGATAATGAAATACCGGACGGATTCGCCAAATATTACGAGAACATCTTTGAATTTAAATATGCCGAACCCTGTACAAAGTTCGAAAGTGATATTCGAGATAAAGTAAGGAATACTACTAAAACTGATAAGTCTTTAGGAGCCTTCAAAGAAATTTCCGAGGAGGAAATTATCATAGCACGAAAGGCATTGAAACGTAAAAAGGCACCAGGACCAGATGGGATTACAAATGAACATATTATAAATGGGGGAAAACCAATAGTAATGGCGTTAAAGTTACTATTTAACAAAATACTTAATGAATGTACGTGTCCAAACAGCTGGAGAGAGAGTTACATAATCCCGATATATAAGGGTAATGGAAAGAGCAAAACTGACCCGAAAAGTTATCGGCCGGTGTCTCTCATGTCCGCTGTATGCAAAGTTTTTGAAAGAGTTATCGCTAACAGACTTAATCAAATTCGTTTTCCTTCCTTCCCAAATAAACAACAACAAGGTTTTCAAAAAGGATTTAGCTGTATTACGGCGGGCTTTAATCTCCAAGAAACGATATATCATAATCTAGAACTAAAATGCAATGTGTATGTAGCCCAGTTAGACATTAAAGGCGCGTTCGATTCGGTCTGGCACGATGCTCTTTTTGCGAAATTGTTAGATTTAGGAATTGATAACAAAGTATGGAAGACACTAAATGATAGTTATCGGAACCTTAAAACGTATGTTAAAACGTCACATGGGACGTCAGTGCCTATTAACGTAAACCGTAGCGTCCGTCAGGGAGGAGTTTTATCAGGATTCTACTACACCTTGTTTATTAATGACCTCCTTGATGACCTTGAAAGGTCAGGGTATGGTGCAACGGTTGGAAGCGTTCCAGCGGGAAATCCTACTCTAGCAGACGGTATAAGTATCGTAACTACCAGTCCGTTAGCATTACAAAACCAATTAAATATTGTACAACAATACGCAGAAAAGTTTAAATTTGAAATAAACACTGATAAATCGTGTACCTTTGCATTTTCCTATCGTAGGATGATGCAGTTACCGTTCACAGTTAAATATAAGGAAGAGGAACTGAAAAGAACAGAGTCTTCTACCCATTTAGGAATGATATTGGACGCTGGTTATGGTAAAAACTGTAAATCTAAAATAATAGATCGGTGTAAAATGGGTAAAAATGTCTATCATGCTATGCTTGGGTATGGAATCCAGCCTAAAACCCTAAATCCGTTAACCATGTGTAACATATATAATAAGGTAATAAAACCAACCATATTATACGGCAGCGAGTTATGGAACGATCTTAAAACTACGGACGTAGATCAGATAAATAGGACACAGCATTATATAGTTAAGTCAATACAGCAATTTCCAAAATTAACCCGTTCCGACATGAGCGAGTCAATGCTAGGTTTAAATCGACTGTCAAGTCAGGTAGAGGATAGGAAACTACGTTTTGTGCACAAAATATCGACTCTTAACACAAATTCTATTACTAGGCAAATATTTACACGAAGACTACTTACTTACATAAAAGATCCAACAACGATGAAAGGTTTTATACCGGATATGTACCAGATTATTGAAAAATATCTAATGACTGACATTTTATATTGCTTTACAGAAAACGCGGAAACTCTGTCTAAATATGCATGGAAACGGCGCGTTCGTCATGAAATATCGGAACGTGAACAAAGATTATGGGAACAGCGTATTAATAGCGATTTCGACTTTACTCTATTTAGGCGAATACATACATCTATAAGTCCGGCAGTTGTTTGGTCCTTTTTAAAAAGAGAAAAAAATAATAGTCTCTCAATATTCATTTCAACTATTTGGGTTCAAAAAGCTGTTAGAAGCAATGCAGTGTGTAAATTGTGTAAAAATGTTTATGTAAACAAATATGTGCATATTTTATCAGAATGTTTAAATTTTAAACAAGCAAGAGAGACGTTAATTAACGATATATCTCGAACATTTGGAAGGGAAAATGCGATGCACTTAACTAGGCTAGGAAAAGTAGATTTTGTTTGTGCATTACTAGGCGCAAGGCAGGAAAATATTTCCATCGAGCAGAACTATGATTTTTACAAATGTGTATTCACATTTGTGAGAACCACAGTATCTGAATATGATTTGCAGCAAGTTATTGTTGATATATAAAGCTCTGCTATAATATCATCACATCATAACCAGTATATTTATATATTGAATATCAGACTCGGCATGTCGCTATAAGCATTAGACGCTGGATGTAACTATATTTTCTTTTCTTCAATCATATTGTGTATGTATATATTATATTTTCTTTTGATGTTAACAAATCTCCCACGAGGGGGATGAATAAATAAATAAAAGATTCGTCGAGATGATTATAACATTTATAAATCTGCTTATATACAGGCTCCGAGACTTTGAAATGGTAGTAATGGCTTTTCCGCGCTGTAGCTCAGGATTAAGAGGCGAGCATCGACTCGCTGGTGTAATGAGGATAAGACCAGTAGTAAAAGTCTCGAACTGACTCTATTCACTAACAAATAACGACACACGAATTTTACAATGGCAGTTTTCGGCAATCCGTTTAAAAAATGCAATAGTGCAAACCAAATAACAGCTACATATAGTTCCATCGTTTCGCAGAGACGTGGTAACCATGATAACATCAGTGCTATTTTGTTACTAGATTGATATATAGATCTACTTAGATTTGGGAAATATCGGACTTTCATTGAGTTAAAAACTATGAATATTAGCCTTCATCATGTTTAATAAGATTATTGCGCGCTGCATCCGTCATGCAAGGTTGGCTGTACATAATATGCAAAACTATCGATAATTTATTTAAAGTAAGAAATAAGTCAATTTGCTTCCGAGCCTAGTTTTGATATCACGTGGGATAACGGATAATGAAAAATTACAACGTACAACACGGACTATAAGAAATGCCGGAATGTGTTAAATATTCATGTTAATATCGAAATATACCGAACATAGTCCTGGTTTCTGTAATCGGAATGCGATTTTATATTGGACTGTTCGCATCCGAGTACAGATGCCATCACGAAAGAAATATGACACATTTGCGCACGGATTTTGTATGCACTTTTAACGGCTGATTTCTACTTTATTTCAAAAGGACATGATAAATCAAACTTGCCTATTGATAGCTTATTCCATACAATATCCGAATACGATCAAATATGTCAATCTCTCTGAATTAATGTAAGGGAAAAAGGAAGTTAAACACCAGAACTCTAAACTTGCTAAAACTATCTTTCCATGATAACTGAGAAAGTTAAATCGATAATTCACATGATCACGAATATCCTATAAATAGAACGGAGTGATTGATTGATTGATTGGGGTTAAACGCCGTTTTTAACAATTTCTCAGTTATATCACAGCGGCCAGTTCACCTACTCATGCATTTCCTGGTTTTCTCACACCAGTACTCCACACAACAATCTTCCCAAGCAACTGGCTGCTTTTCCACATAGACTTAGCCCATTGGTGGAAGACGAATGACGCATGTCGCATTGACTTTTGTCAATCCTCAGAAAGAAAGTTGGCCGAGCCGGGATTCGAACTCACAACCACTGGATTGACTGGCCACTGGCAGACCGACCTCGATCTAGGCGTCTAGGCGACATCAAAACGAAACTCATGTATTCGTCTACACGAGGAATGTGCCGCATGAATTCGGTGTCGGCAGATACATGTACCTGTGTTTAGGAAGCTTTCGTGACGCGATTAAGTAACGTGACTTCATTTCCTAGCATCCAGAAATACCCCCATCAGACCGGGTTGGCGTGCTAACTGCGCTACTACGGCGACGGAATCTAGGTCTAGAGCGCGACACGAACGCCATAAGCGTGGTTGAAACGCCAGATATCGTGCTGTGGTCGCCAATGATCGCCGGGTCACGGCGTTTGTTTTGAGCATGTTCAAAACAAACGCCAAGGTTCGGCGATCTGACCTGGAACGCGGTGAGAACGAGGTGAGGTCGCGTAGGTCGTGCGACAAGCGTCGTAATATCTACATAAACGTGGTACACGCGCAGTAAAGACGCTGCATAAATGGTAACATGTTCAACGGCGACTTCATGACGTCCTCACCCTGACCCTCGCGTGTCTGCCACGACTACACCACGTGTTCGGAGTCCTTATGGCGTTGTCAGGACGATTTTACGATGATTTCACCACTGTTGCGCGATTGCACCACGTCCACATATGGCTCCTAATACGCTTATGGGGGTGCAACTGCGTTTATGGAGTTCTTAATACGACCATGGCGCGGTTAAAAGCTTGCACTACGATCCTATGCTAAAAAGAACTGGCATATCAAAGTGTATACATCAGTGTGTTTGTGTCTTTATCGCGTGTATGTTATGTTCATTATCACGTGCTAATACTACAATAATTCGTGATGAGCAATTTCTGCCTTTGCCACTGTTTTCAACTCTATTCATTAATGATACTTTCCTTATTACAATGTCCTTATATTTTACTTAATGTTTTCAAAGCCGTCTGCTGCAGATGTTTAGTTAAAGTCTTCGGTATATTCCGACCTGATGTCAACTTATATATCCTGTTTTGATTAAAGTACCTGTATTTTGGACGCTTTCCTGACGCGAATATTTAACCTGACTTAATTTCATAACATCCGGTAGCGAATTATTCAAAATGTCGAATTAATAAAACAGAACAAATCAGGAGTCACCCACCGGTAACAACCAAATGTCTCACTGATCTACCCTGGATTGGTTACTAGTATGCCACGTCGACAGCTCGATTATTCATGATGCCTGGGTAGCGAAACCAGTACTAGTGCTAGGAAATGTGCCTTGTCCAAGGGCACTCCACCATTGTCGCCATGCCGAGTCTGGTGATCGAACCCAGGACCGCAGTAAAGTTAATGTATACAGAAAATTCAACTGAATGCCGAGTAACTGTCAAAATATGTCATGAGGATGGGGTGCTATGAGGAATGTCTAACAACTGGTGTTCATGATTTGATAACGTACTATTCAAATGACATATTGGTTTTTATCACATGACAATGCTTGTATCCTATCTAATATACCAATTTCTTTATATGTCACGTGTGTAATATAACATGACCGAATCACTATTTTTGTATTCAACCGCGAATGTTTACAAAAAAGCTGAAAACGTGTATCCGGTAAACACCAACGTCACGATAGATGGAAGATGTAAAGGGACAATTATCGATCATAACAATATTGTGTTGTGTGATTAGTTTATCAAGTATTACATGTTGGGACTATTTTCTGACAGCGAAAAAACGATTTTCTTTTTGTGTTTCGTCATGTGATAAACAGTATCTGACATTCGTCGTCATTTCATAAAGTTTTATTAAAGTCGTCCAATAAAACTGTATATGAAATGACAACTCATGTCAGATCCTATATATATATCAAACGAGTGCCGTTTGATTAGTGACCTAGTGTTTTACCCAGCATGGCTTATATTCAAACTGGGCTACTAGTAGTCCCTCATTTGAATTAGATATGAGCAAGCTAAACAAACTGAATAATCACGATATTGGAAGAAAAAAAGTGGCATCTAGGGTGTTTTAAAACAAGCAAATTGTTGACGTTGGACAAACGTCTATCACATTGAGCACTTTTTTGCTGACGTGATCCAAGAGATCTTCCGGCATCACCTCGTAAGTGTTAACATCACTAGTGACAATATCGAGGGCTTAGCGTGAAACGGTTGAAACATAAAACCTATTTTGAAAACCCTGGTTTAGGGGCAATTTTGACCCCTTTGTAAACAATGCAACGAGCAATGGCACCTAAATTTCCATTGTTTACCAAGAAAAATGATTGAAGGCTTTTAAAGACTTTATGGCGAGGTGATTAACCTTGGTAAAAAAAATACCAATTTCAGTTACAACCGTTTCACGCCAAGCCCTCGATATGTACTGTAAATCTTTTTAAAAATGCCAACACTGATAAATCCCGAGTATTTCATTGACCGGAATAAAAATAAAATGAAATAAACTCCAGACAATTGGAAAAATCCCTTTATTTTGCCGAGTAAAATATCACCGAATTAAATAATAGTGTGATGGATGTAACATGATTTTGCCGAGTATAATATCACTGAATTACCTAATAGTGTGTGTGCATGTAATGACTGTCTGTTGGGGGTTGTGTGCGTCAAGTTTTATTGTTAACCCTTTCCCTCATACGACAATTCTGCAGCAGACGACTTTGAACATATTTCGTCAAAAATTAGAAAATCTCTATAATTGAATGGATAACCTATGACTTGAAGTGGAAAACATTGTGGCAAAAGGAGAAATTGCACGTTTTGTGCAATTTCTTCTTTTGTCACTATGTTTTCAAAAAGCCGTCTGTTGCAGAGGCGTCAGAAAGCGTCTATATGAGGGAAAGGGTTAAACCCTTTCCTACCTGAGACGCATTTTGACGCAATAGCAGCATACGACTTTTGAAAACAATGTGGCCAAAGTACAAATTGCTCATGATGGCAACAATGTTTTCAACTTCATTTAACACTTAAGCTTTCTTTTATGGAGATTTTTCAGGTTGTTGTCACTATGTTTTCAAAGTCGTCTGCAGCAGACATTTGAAAATTAATATGGAAAAAGAATAAATTGCTCGTGAGTAATTTCTCCTTTGCCACTATGTTTTCAACTATTATTTAATAATTATACTTTTACTTATTTAAAAAAAAAAAAAACGTATGTCAAAGACGTCTGCTGCAGATGTGCTGTGTGTCAGAAAGGGGGGTTAAATGAGAAAAAACAAAACTGCTTAATTGTACAAGACAATCATTAGATTGAAAAAAGAAATCCCAGACAGTTTGACAAATCAATAAGTTAAGTAAAACAGATGTAACTAATGTTTTAAACTCTATACAGTAAATAAAGTTTCCATTCATAGAGGTGTTCCATATATCTATCTAGATCTTTTCAAAGTCATCTGCTGCAGATGTGGGAAAGGGGTTGGTTAATAAGCCTTTCCCTCATATAGACGCTTTCCGACGCCTCTGCAGCTTATTGAAAACATAGTGACAAAAGAAGAAATTGCTCAAAACAAGCAATTTCTCCTTTTGCCACAATGTTTTCCACTTTCAGTCATAGGTTATCCATTCAATTATGGAGATCTTTTTTTTTTTTTTACAAAATATGTTCAAAGTCGTCTGCTGCAGAATTGTTGTATGAGGGAAAGGGTTAATAAGCCTTTTCTGCAAGTATATATTGCTGCCCAATGGACTCTTCCAAATGCAAAGATTGGTAAGTCCTTATAAAACATTCAGCATTGAAATGGTTAAATTATTATTGGCCCTCATTCAACAAATCTGCAACCGATAATTTTGAAAACATATTTGCCAAAACATGAAAAATCTCCATAAATAAGAGTTTAATTGTTAAACAGAGTTGATAACATTGTGGCTGAAGGAGAAATTGCTCTTTCAAAAGTTGTCTGCTGCAGATATGTCAGAAGTATCTGTATGTGGGGAAGGTTTTTTGAAAAACAAAGTGACAAAAGAAGAAATTGCCCAAAACGAGGAATTTCTACTTTTGCCACAATGTTTTCCACTTTTAGTCATAGGTTATCCATTTTATTATAGAAATTTTCTATTTTTTGACAAATATGTTCAAATTCATCTGCTGCAGAATTGTTGTATGACGGAAAGGGTTAACCCTTTCCCTCATATAGACGCTTTTTGACGCCTCTGCAGCCGACAGCTTTTTGAAAACATAGTGACAAAAGAAGAAATTGCTCAAAACAAGCAATTTCTCCTTTTTCCACAATGTTTTCCACTTTTAGTCACAGGTTATCCATTCAATTATAGAGATTTTCCATTTTATGACAAAACATGTTCAAAGTCGTCTGCTGCAGATTTGTTGTATGAGGGAAAGGGTTAACCCTTGTTTGTTTATATGGTGTTTTATGTGGCTTAGTTATATCCCAGCATTTCATGGGTAATTTACCAGTACTACTGGTCCATTTATCAGTTATATCCCAGCAATTCATGGGTAATTTACCAGTACTACTGGTCCATTTATCAGTTATATCCCAGCAATTCATGGGTAATTTACCAGTACTACTGGTCCATTTATCAGTTATATCCCAGCAATTCATGGGTAATTTACCAGTACTACTGGTCCATTTATCAGTTATATCCCAGCAATTCATGGGTAATTTACCAGTACTACTGGTCCATTTATCAGTTATATCCCAGCAATTCATGGGTAATTTACCAGTACTACTGGTCCATTTATCAGTTATATCCCAGCAATTCATGGGTAATTTACCAGTACTACTGGTCCATTTATCCCCATACCAGCGATTCAATCCTAATGCTAATCCCTCAATCCTGAGGGCCAAGGAGGGAAAGCCATAAATATAAATGTGAAAGTCTTGCTGAGCATTTGAAACACTCCTTTAACCCTTTTCCTCATACGACAATTCTGCAGCAGACGACTTTGTACATATTTTGTCAAAAAATAGAAAATCTCTATAATTGAATGGATAACCTATGACTAAAGGTGGAAAACATTGTGGCAAAAGGAGAAATTGCTCGTTTTGAGCAATTTCTTCTTTTGTCACTATGTTTTCAAAAAGCTGTCTGCTGCAGAGGCGTCAGAAAGCGTATATATGAGGGAAGGATTAATGTCACCTAAAGACAGTGCAACCTGAAATAAGAAGGGAATATTATGTTGCAGAAGCAATAAGTCGTTTTGTTTTTAACTATGAGACAATGTTTTCAACTTGAATTAATAGATATACTTTCATATATACTTACATTTTCCATTAATTTTGATTAAATGTTATCGGAGTTATCTGTTGCAGACATGTTTTAAGTCGGAGAGGGTTAATTTACTATGGCACATTCCCTTATTTAAGCATTTCGAGAGCTTGACGTGAAACGGTTTTAACTAAAATTTGTATTTTTTTACCAAGGTTAATCACCTCGCCATGAAGTCTTCATAAGCGTGAAATCATTTATCTTGGTAAACAATGGCACCTAAATTTGCAATATTTACGAAGGGGTCAAAATTGCCCCTAAACCAGGGTTTTCAAAATAGGTTTTTAGTTACAACCGTTTCCCGCCAAGTCCTCAATTTGAAACACTCCTATAATGTCACCTAAAGACAGTGTGACATGACAAGTTTTTCTGCAGAAAACTCAATATCATAATTTTATAATGCTTGATTTCACAAGTTTTTTCTGCAGAAAACTCAACATCATAGTTTTATAATGCTTGACAAGTTTTTCTGCAGAAAACTCAACATCATAGTTTTATAATGCTTGATTTCACAAGTTTTTCTGCAGAAAACTCAACATCATAGTTTTATAATGCTTGATTTCACAAGTTTTTATGCAGAAAACTCAACATCATAGTTTTATAATGCTTGATTTCACAAGTTTTTCTGCAGAAAACTCAACATCATAGTTTTATAATGCTTGATTTCACAAGTTTTTCTGCAGAAAACTCAACATCATAGTTTTATAATGCTTGATTTCACAAATTTTTCTGCAGAAAACTCAACATCATAGTTTTATAACGCTTGATTTCACAAGTTTTTCTGCAGAAAACTCAACATCATAGTTTTATAATGCTTGACTTCACAAGTTTTTCTGCAGAAAACTCAACATCATAGTTTTATAATGTTCGTTGGATTCATGGTTCCTGATGCCGTGTCTCTCATGGGGGTAAACCTGGAATGAATGAATGAATGTATATTGTTTTATGGCGCATCGACAGCTAAGGTCATTTAGCGCGCATTTAAATTTTATTATTCATGATCCCTGGGTGAACAAACCAGTACTAGGCTAGAAAATATGCCTTGCCCAAGGGCACTCCACCATGACCGAATTGCCGCGACTGGGGATCGAACCCGGGACACCCGGTTTCGAAATCCCCGATGCTAACCACTCGACCACAGCGGATTCCCGGGTAAACCTGGAAGTAAACAATAGTTCTAATAAACAAGACGGATTGAATTGGGTTTAACTCTTTTCCTACGTACAAAGACTTTCTGACACCTTTGCAGCAGATGACTGCTAAAAACTTAATAAACAAGACTGATTGAATTGGGTTTAACTCTTTCCCACATACAAAGACTTTCTGATGCCTCTGCAGCAGACGACTTCTAAAAACTTTGTTACAAAAGTAGCAATTTTTCTTTTGTCGAAATTTTGTCAACTCTTTTTTGTTGAGATATTCCTTTTTTTTTTGGCCAAGATGTATTAAAAATCCTCTGCTACAGATTTGTATGCAGGAAAGGGTTTTAATGCCACTCGGTCGAGCAGGGGTATAATGCATTTTGTTTGTCTGTCTTAACTGTTTTCCAGCATATGACAATTGTGCAGCAGACACCTATGAAAACTTCTAGGCAATAATATTGCAAAATCTTTATAAATGAAAGTCTAGTAATTAAAGTGTCGTCTGCTGCAGATGAGTCAAAATGTGTCTGTGAGTGGGAAAGGGTTAACGGTGCATGAGAGTAAAACAAGAAGGGCTATACTTCTAGAATAGTGAAAGATTGAATGGTTGGCGTTTAACTCCATTTCAATAATATTTCATTTACATAAAAGTGGCGCCATTTCAACGAAACATTTGTTTCCTGGCTCCCAGATACCAAACTTTAATCAAAGAAGTGATGGAAGGGGACACAAAATTACCTGTTGTATGTGAAGTTTTGAAAGTTGTTATTAAAACTTTTACCTGTAATAAGTGCGGCTTGCATGCCTTGATTAAAGCGTTGACCAGGTAAATTGTGTGCTGAAAGTGGACGTTCTCATCTATAAGTCCATGCACTATCAGAAGGCGGTCCTCCCTGAAATTAAAACAAAACAATTGATTGATTCAGGTATTATGCAGTTTTCAACAAATTTCCAGTTATATCATTGCAGCCAGTTCACCTAGCCATGTGTTTCCTCGTTTTCTCTACAAAGTATTTTAAATTTACTGGCTGCTTTTTCCACATAGGCTCTTAGCCCATTGGTGGAAGATGAATAGAACTCAGAACCCCTGGGTTGAAATCATGTAAAGCTACTGACTCAGCTCCAGCAGGAGTCTAGTTAACCACCCCTGGGTTGAAATCATGTAAAGCTACTGACTCAGCTCAAGCAGGAGTCTAGTTAACCCTTTCCCTCATATAGACGCTTTCTGAGCCTCTGCAGCAGACGCTTTTTTAATACATAGTGACAAAAGAAGAAATTGCTCAAAACAAGCAATTTCTCCTTTTGCCACAATGTTTTCCTCTTTTAGTCATAGGTTATCCATTTAGTTATAGAGATTTTCTATTTGTTGACAAAATATGTTCAAAGTCGTCTGCTGCGGATTTGTCGTATGAGGGAAAGGGTTAATGAGGAGAAAACTGTTATTTTCGACAAAATATCTCTATTATTGCTCAGTTTTACCCTGTGTTGTGGGTATTTGTTTTGTTTTGTTATTTGTATTGGGTTTTTATGCCGCTTTCAACATTATTTCAGTTATATCATGGCGACAGTTCACTTATTCATGATGCCTCAGTTAACAAACCAGTACTAGGCTAGAAAATGTGCCTTAACCAAGGGCACTCCACCATGACCGTAGTGTCGCGACTGGGGATCGAACCCGGACATCCGGTTTCAAATCTCCGACGCTAACCACTTATCCACAGCGGATTCCTAGTGTTGTGGGTACTGAACACTATCATCTTACTAAGATGGTTCTTGTGAGTACCCACAATACAGGGTTCAGATGTAAAATAAGAAATCAGCACTTTCCCATATAGAAAAAAACAAAAACAAACTTACTCATCTGGAAAATTGTCCACATAGCTAATTACGCAGCCCTGCTGATAGCCGTATGAGTTGTTTTCCGGCAAGTCCATATACCTCTCAGTATAACCTGTATCATACAGCTTCCAGTCCACCACCGGGGCACCAGCTATAGCTACCTGTAAGTAAACTTGTCATCAATTCCCCATCCTGTATTATACCCTTTCCCATATACACCCGCTTTCTGACGCCTCTGCAGCAGACGGCTTTTTGCCACAATGTTTTCCACTTTTTGTCATAGGTTATCCATTCAATTATGGAGATTTTCTATTTTTTACAAAATACGTTCAAAGTCGTCTGCTGCAGAATTGCCGTATGAAGGAAAAGGTTATACCCTTTCCCATATACACCCGCTTTCTGATGCCTCTAAACAGACAACTTTTGAAAACGTAGTGTCAAAAGGAGAAATTGATCATAATAAGGCTATTTTCTCCTTTTGCCACAATGTTTTCAACTCCATTCAATAATTCTACTTTCTACGAGTTCCCGAAATTTGTTATTAACCCTGTTAATAACATGATACATTCAGTGCTTTCCTAATTGTAATTAAACGATTGTGTCTATAGCCTTTTTAAATGGTATTTCAGTTATTCAGTAGCGGCCAGTTCACTGAACATATTTTTCCTGGCTTTCTTGCAATAACACTCCACATAACAACACAAAGTCTTCTGCTGCCGATGCATCAAAATGTGTTTGTAAATGGGAAAGGATTAACTCATTCCGTCATACATCAATTCTGCAGCAGATGCTTTGAACATATTTTGTCCAAAAATAGAAAATCTCTATAATTGAATGGATAACCTATGACTAAAAGAGGAAAACATTGTGGCAAAAGGAGAATTTGCTCAGAATTTTTTCTTTTGTTACTATGTTTTCAAAAAGCCATCTGCTGCAGGGGCGTCAGGAAGCGTCTATATGAGGGAAAGGGTTTAGTCAACGCGAGACAGAGAACCATGATCCTAAAATGTCTAACTTACAGGAAGGCAAGAATATTCAAGAGTATTATAGATTTACCTTAAAAACGTCAGGACGCTGGGCAAGACCCATCAAAGAAATATATCCACCTGAAATATAATGAAGATAAGAGTATTTCATTAAACTATAGAATCACCTTAATATTGGTTATAATTCAGCTATATACAAACATCTTATTAAATGGCATTTAATACGATATTGTGATAATATGTATTCCAAATAGCTCATGTTAGGAACATTTCTCAGAAATAGACGTTTGCTACTTTCCTTGATTTTCAAAAGAGGCAGACCCACACACAGGGACAGTTTTGAACAGGCAAATTTGTAGAAAAATTATATATAAACAAAGTTTTCAAAAAGGAAGCATAAAAACAGGGCTCTCACGAGGGGGCGATTTGGGCAAAGTGGTCGCCTAAATATTTCTGACTTCGCCCATTCACTTGATCAAAGCGAAGTCGACTTCGCCCAAAATCTCAGTCAAAGCGAAGTTGTCTTCGCCGACAATTTTGTCCTATCATGGGACACTGTTAAAATGATCACGGTCACGCACCATGTCGAATCGATATATTCAGTTCTCGATATACACAGTTGCGTAATCATTAATTTGACAACTGGGAGTGTATATCCATTAAAAACTGAGGAATCAAATCATTTAGTCCAATTTGGATAATCAAAGAACCGATTGTCATATCAAATATTATGACGCCCCCCTGATAAAACATTTAATATGTATCCGATGTTTACAAATGAGATGGAAGTAAAATTATGTTTAACCCTTTCAATAGTATAAATAATATTGTGAATCTATTCATGGTTTAATGAGATAATCATCTTCAATAATTGAGAAAATGAGAATTTTTCAGATATTTTTTTTAGGGGATTCATAATAAATGCTGTAGCATAGGGGTGTCGTAATATTTGGAATTAACCAATGAAAAGACAATACCTCAATTCTACTTGTAAAGAGTGTGTTTGTTTGGCCGATACAAATAATTTACGTTGTTTATGACACTTACGACAGACTTCTTTACAAAATGCCTGAAACCTTTACACGGCGAGTAAAATGTAGCTTCATTAATTATATTTCGGCGACTTTAGAACACAATGTTCGGATCGCAAACCCGATACAAATCATTTACGTTGTTTATGACACTTAGAACCGACTTCTTTACAAAATGCCTGACACCTTTACAGAATGGACGGCGAGTAAAAGGTAGCTTCATTAATAATTTCGGCGACTTTAGAACATAATGTTCGGATCGCAACTACTCTTAGGGAAAAACAATTTTAGAACTTCATGTAATAATGTTATATTGTCAGTGTTCAAAATGTGCTTTTTTTTTTAATTAATATGCTTGTTTCATCTTTGATTTATATTCATAATTAAAATCAAATAATAAAACATTCATCTTTGTTTAAGTAAATGTGTTCTATCCGAAACGATGCGATGCGGTTACGACGTGTAACGACACACAAGAAATATCACTTCTCCCTTAAGTCTCCCCACTTCTCCCTAAAGTCTCCCCACTTCTCCCTAAAGTCTCCCCACTTCGCCCTAAATTGCCTGAAGGGAGAAGTCACTTCTCCCTAAAATTTAAGCCGAGTGAGAGCCCTGAAAAAGCGAGGACATATATTCTCACCGTAAGACCATCCATGAATGGCTATTCTATTCTCATCTATAAAATCTACCTGGGACATTAACCATTGTAAACCTTCTACCTGGTCCTCCACCTCGGTGGTTCCCTGGAAATAAAACATTTCACATTTGTTCCCTGTTGAAATAACATGATGCATTGGTTCCCTGTTTAAATAACATGACACATTGGTTCCCTGTTAAAATAACAAATTACATTGGTTCCCTGTAGAAATAACATGATACATTTAGTGGATACCTATTAAAATAACAAGACACATTGGTTCCCTGTGGAAATAACATGATACATTCAGTGGTTCCCTGTTAAAATAACATGATACATTGGTATCCTTTTGAAATAACAAATTACATTGGTTCCCTGTAGAAATATCATAGATACATTTAGTTGTTCCCTATTAAAATAACATGATACATTGGTTCCCTGTGGAAATAACACAATACATTGGTTCTCTGTTAAAATAACATGATACATTGGTTTCCCGTGGAAATCACACAATACATTGGTTCTCTGTTAAAATAAGGTGATACATTGGTTTCCTGTGGAAATAACACAATACATTGGTTCTCTGTTAAAATAACATGATACATTGGTTTCCTGTGGAAATAACACAATACATTGGTTCTCTGTTAAAATAAGGTGATACATTGGTTTCCTGTGGAAATAACACAATACATTGGTTCTCTGTTAAAATAAGGTGATACATTGGTTTCCTGTGGAAATAACATGATACATTGGTTTCCTATGGAAATAACATGATACATTGGTTCTTTGTTAAAATAACATGACACATTCAGTGGTTCCTTATTAAAATAGAATGATACATTTAAAATATATTGCAATTGAATGATTGTGCCTAAAGCCTTTTAAAATGATATTTCAGTTATTCAACGACGGCCAGTTAACCATACATATTTTTTATGCAATAACACTCCACATAACATTGTTACCAAATAATTATTTAGCCCATTGGTTGAAGACGAATGATGCTATTTATAAAGACTTTTATTAATCATCACAAAGCATGAATGGCTAAGCTGGGATTCTAACCCACAACCACTGTATTGATAGCCCTAGTCCTCACTCACAGAGCTGACCCAGCTTGACCAAAATACTCCAAAAAACAGACCTTGTATAAAACACTGCTTATTTGTAATATCAGCTAACACACAAATATATAATCCCTTTCCATTTTACAAACAAAATCAAAAGAAGACAACTTTGAAGGCAGCCATGCATAAATTTGGAAAATTTCTATAAATGAAAGTTTAATTATAGAAAAGAGTTGAACAAATTGTGGCATACAGAGAAATTTCCCATTATCAGCAATTTCCCTTTTTGCTACATTGTTTTCAAAAGTTTAATCATAGAATATAAATATTTTGGCAAAAGGAGGATTCAAAAACCGTTTAGTGCAGATGCTTCAAAACTGTGTGAGCCAAGTCCAAGTAGTTCAGTCGGTAGCGAAGCGGGCTGTCAATCCAGGGGTTGTGAGTTAGAATCCCAGCTTGGCCAACATTCTTTCAAACATTTAACAAAAGTCACTGTGACATGCGTCATTCGTCTTTTACCATTGGGCTGTTTAACAGTCTATGTGGAAAAGCAGCCAGTTTCTTGGAAAGTATGATGTGTGGTGTACTGGTGTGGGAAAACCAGGAAACGCATGAGTAGGTGAACTGGTTGCCTTAATATGACTGAATTCTTTTTTAAAATGGCGTTAAACCTCAATCAATCAATTCAAAACTGTGTGAAAGGGTCATACCATTCTGTACTTGATATGGCTTTCAAACTTCAACCCCCTAAAACAGGAACCCCGCCCATCTATGGCAACAACTGCATATCCTTGAGATGCTAGGGTGTGTAGTCTAAGGTATCTGTAAAATAAGAAATCATTTTAAACCTTTCCCACATACAGACGCGTTCTAAAGAAGACTACTTTTGCAAGCATTGTGACAAAACAAGAATTTGCTGACTACGTCTATCATCATGTTAGACTCCATTTTCCATGTTTTCAAGATGGACGCTGACATAGTTTTCCGGAGATCTTTGTGAAATCCTAAGAAGGACTAGGGATGAAATGTCAAATAATAAAGTGTTTATGTTGATTTATATTAATTCTTATTTCTTCTCATGTTCTTAGAAAACCTTTACCTTGACACTTATTTAACCCTTTCCCATACACACAAAATGATCAGAAGATGACATTGAACAAATCTCTGAGAAATTCTGGAAAACATTTATAAATTAAAGTAAATTTATTGAAAAGTTTTTAAAACATTGTGACTAAAGGAGCAGTTGCTACAATAAGCTAGCTCTATAGCAAGGTAGTATAAGTGTTCCATATATACATAAACCTTGGCTACATATACCCCCTCTTCGAATTTTTTAGTCTTAGAATGTTCTGTTTTTTTCCGATGTAGCCCGATATTTGTAACCATTGTAACAGTCCTAAAAGATCCGACCTTACCAGGGCTCAAACCTTTGACCCTGTTAATCCAAAGGTGAACACTCTACCACGTAGCTACCAAAGCAAGTTCTATAGCTAGGCAGTATAAGTGTTCCCTTATATATAAACCTTGGCTACATTCCCTTCAGAGACAAGGTAACATTTTGCTGGAACTTGACAAAAAAGATAATATATATATATGAGCCACGAGAAAGCAAACATTGTGGTAAAATATAGACCTGGATCAGCCTAACCAAGCGGCACAGGCTATCCTGGACATACTTTTTTTGCCTCCTTTGGATTTTCTGTTTCAGGAATCATTACTCTATACCTCTATCCCCCGAGAGAGACAAGACGTAATGTGTCAGCCCGGATTAAACTGCGCAGGCTGATATGGATTGATACATTACGCAGAATCAATGTTAGTTTTCTCGAGGAACGGTTCATGTGTCTATATTCGATTTCAAGACAAATTAGACTTACTTGAGACCTTTGAAGGTGTTTGACACTAATTGAGCGTGTGGTCCCCCGTACACAAAGAGCACTGTGGGATATTTCTTCCCCGGTTCCCGATTGTGTGGTAAATAATACATGCCATGCATGGTGTAGCCCGATTTACTTTTATAGTTAAACAACTCTGGGGGAATGTAGTCTGTGCATGCTGAAAAATATAATATTATATTACATACACTGTGAAGATTGATAGAAATATCCGGAGATGTGAACAACCATAATTTACACCCGAGACATAATTCCCATGGAATGTTATGAGTCATCAGGATGAAATAAAGTGACATTACAAATATTACATAATCACCTATGTCATGATACATAAATGGACCAGCAGTCATGAAAACACTTAAAACACAGCTTCTTTTATCAAATTATAACAACAGTTTACCCTTTCCCTATGATGTGGGTACCAGAAAAAGGTGTGCGACTCACCGAGCCGGACGTTTTTAGACCTAACGACCCTGGATTGGATGCTAACACAAGATTTTCAGAGTCTAGCATGCTTAGCCACAACACAGACATCAACAGTAGGGGGCCTGAAAACAACACTTTTCACCCTATAGCTCTCCTGGCGTTTAAAAAAACCTTTGATGTGGGTACCAAAAGCATGCGTCTCACCAATCCTGGATGTTTTGAGACCAAACAACCCTGGATTGGATGATGGGACAAGATTTTCAGAGTCTAGCGGGCTTAGCCACAACACAGACGTCAACAGTAGGGGTCCAAGACAACAGTTGAACAGTTTTCACTCTATACCTCTCTTGAGTTTGTAAAAATTGGTCATGAGCAATTTCTTCTTTTGCCACAACATTTTCAATGTTTTTCAATGGTTATACCATCATATATGGAGGTTTTCTACATTTTTGTCTTTGTGTTTACAAAGTCGTCTGCTGCAGATTTGTTGTATGTGGGAAAGGGTTAACGGAAAAGACAAAAAAAATTATCAATCATAAATGTAATATACAATTTATATACCATTAAAGGTTTAATGAACAAAAATTCTTATCCCTTGTGATTTTATCTGCCAATAGCAAACTCAAGCAGGAGCACTCGTTTGTTATGTTGAAAATACTGGTGGAACAAACAACAGCTCTTGCTTGGTGTCTGAAATCACAAGGGCTAAGAGTTCTAGATTAAACATTCAAAGTTTAATAAATTATATATATTACATATATGATTGTTCATATCATTTCTCATACCTGAAGCTACATCTGGGTAAAAGCAGCTGTGTTTATAGCGCTTTCGTGAAATGAATATGTGTATGTGATGACATTTGAATCTTCTGATGTGGATGACTTTGAAAACATTATGTCAGAAATATAGGAAATTCTCTATAAATGAAAGAACAATTCTTGAATTCAGTCGAAAACATTTTGGCAAAAGGAGAAATCACTGGTTTGTTTATTGATTGATTGATTGATTGATTGGGGTTTAACGCCGTTTTTAACAATTTCTCAGTTATATCACGGCGGCCAGTTCACCTTCTCATGCGTTTCCAGGTTTTCTCACACCAGTACTCCACACAACAATCTTCCCTAGCAAATGGCTGACTAGTTTGTTTACCCAGGGATCATGAATATAAGAGTTCTATTGCCGTTCTTTGACTAAAATAATGTTGAAAACCAAAATTGTCCCATCAAGATGCAAAAAGCAACATATGCTTTCAAAACATTTAAAATTATATACAATATGTTCAAAATTAAACCATATATTGTTACAATATTGAAACCATTGTAGAAAAAGGAGACATTGCACTTTGTAGCAAAAGCTCCATTTTCCATAATGTTTTCAAACAGCATCTACTACATAAGACATTAGATGTCGTAGATGTCGAAAAGATTAATCCTTTCCTAAATCATTTCGCAAATCAGCAGCAGAAGACTCAGAAAATATCAATGCAAAAATTTGTGAAATCTATAAAATAAAAACTTTTATCATTGAATAGAGTTGAAACCATAATGGCAAATGGAATAATTGTTCACCAATGTCGTCTGCTGCACAGATGTCAAAATACATCTGCAAGTTTTAAAGGATTCAATCCTTACCTAGATAAAACAAATCTGCTGCAGACCACTTTGAAAACATATTGGAAATCTCTACAAATGAATAAATTCTTAGTTAAAAAGATAGTGGCTTAATGAGAAATAATGAGCTATTTCTCCTTTTGCAAATATGTTTTCAAAAGTTGTACTGTCGCAGATTTGTTGTTTGTAGGAAAATATTAAACCCTTTAAAACCAGCAATGGATTTTGACGTCTTTTTAGCAGATGAAATTCTAAAGGGTTCAAAGCAACATACGTGCAGATGGCAACAATATTCCTAAAGGCTGTGTCCTCACACCGTTTTCAGAATGGATGACTTTGTATGCCGTCGACATCGGGCACACAGACACTGAGCTGTAGACATCTATATACATGGAACAGTCCTGTAACAGAACACAGATGGTTTGAATGGTGATATGTCACATTTAACCCTTTCCCACTTGCAGCAGATGACTTTTGAAAACATTTTGGCAAAAGGAGAAATTGCTCATGAGCAATTTCCCCTTTTGCCACAATGTTTTCATCTCTATTTAATGATAAATCTCTCATTTATGGAGATATTTCAGTTTTGCCAATATGTTTTGAAAGTTGTCTGCTGCAGGATTGTCGTATGTGGGAAAGGATTAACAGTTTGTCAGTACTGTACACATCTACATACATGGAACAGTCCTGTAACAAAACACAAATGGATTGAATGGTGTTCTCCGTATAAGTATTTGAGTCAAATCACAGCATTTTGTGGAAATTTAACCATAATACCATTCATCATTATCATAACACCAGTGCATCAGTTATAGTGCTATCCTATCTATGTACATGACACAGTCCTGTAACAAAACAAAGTGGGTTTATATCGTGTTTACTGCCATATTCAATAGTATTTAAGTTATATCACAGCGTTTCAAAAGTAATTTACCAATACTATCAGCCTTATTTATCATGACACGAATGCATCAGTCAAAATTCTATCTCCCCCCCCCCCATGGCTTGAAGAAATCTGATAGTGGGTCACTTAAGGAACATTTCTACAAAAAATTTGAAAATCGGCCTGACACTTTCGGAAGAGAAGATTTTTTAAGTTTTCACTATAGCTATATATATAAGGCAAAATAGCCCCGCCCCCCTGGCGGCCATGTTTTTCGACCAATCAACATGGTTTAAAGAAATCTGATAGAGGGTCATCCAAGGAACATTTCTACAAAATTATTTGAAAATCGGCCAGACACTTTCGGAGAAGATTTTTAAAGTTTTCACTATAGGAATCCGATAGAGTGTCATCCCCATGCAGAATTCTGCATGGATCCCAAAGATTTGAAGGAAATCTGGTGAGGTCATTGAGAGGATGCTTTGTGTGAAGTTTCATCCCAATTGACCCACTGGTTACTGAGGAGAAGAAGTGGATGGACGACGGACGACGGACATAATGCGATCACAATAACTCACCGGAGCTTTGCTAAAAATGGTATTGCATGTCTATTACCGCGTTCTGCGAGTCGTATATCACTGGGTGATATCTATGATGTTTCATACCTTATTAAATGAGACTGCATGGCTATAACCAAGTTCTGTGAGTCGCATATCACAAGGTGATATTTATGATGTTACATACCTTATAAAATGAGACTGCATGGCTATTACCGAGTTTTGTGAGTCGCATATCACAAGGTGATATTTATGATGTTACAACCCTATTAAATGAGACTGCATGGCTATAACTGGGCTGTTTGAGTCGTATAATATATGCTGTGTAATAAATAACTTATAAAATGAGACTGCATGGCTATTACCGGGTTCTGTGAGTCGTAGATCACTGGGTGATATTTATGATGTTACATACCTTATTAATTGAGACTACATGGCTATAACTGGGCCGTTTGAGTCGTATAATATATGCAGTGTAATAAATAACATATACAATGAGACTGCATGACTATTACCAGGTTCTGTGAGTCTTATATCACTGGGGGATATTTATGATGTTACATACCTTATTAAATGAGACCGCAATGGCTATTACCGAGTTTTGTGAGTCGCATATCACTGGGTGATATTTATGATGTTACATACCTTATTAAATGAGGCACCATGGCTATTACCGAGTTCTGTGAGTCGTATATCACTGGGTGATATTTATGATGTTACATACCTTATTAAATGAGGCACCATGGCTATTACCGAGTTTTGTGAGTCATATATCACTGGGTGATATTTATGATGTTACATACCTTATTAAATTATGCACCATGGCTATTACCGAGTTTTGTGAGTCGTATATCACTCGGTGATATTTATGATGTTACATACCTTATTAAATGAGACTGCATGGCTATTACCGAGTTTTGTGAGTCGTATATCACTTGGTGATATTTATGATGTTACATACCTTATTAAATGAGGCACCATGGCTATTACCGAGTTCTGTGAGTCGTATATCACTGGGTGATATTTATAATGTTACATACCTTATTAAATGAGACTGCATGGCTATTACCGAGTTCTGTGAGTCGTATATCACTGGCTTATATTTATGATGTTACATACCTTATTAAATGAGGCACCATGGCTATTACCGAGTTTTGTGAGTCGTATATCACTGGGTGATATTTATGATGTTACATACGTTATTAAATGAGACTGCATGGCTATTACCAAGTTTTGTGAGTCATATATCACTTGGTGATTTTTATGATGTTACATACCTTATTAAATGAGACCGCATGGCTATTACCGGGTTCTGTGAGTCGTATATCACTGGGTGATATTTATGAAGTTACATACCTTATTAAATGAAACTGTGTGGCTATAGCCAAGTTCTGTTAGTCGTATAATATCGCTGGGTGATTCATATGATGTAACATACCTGCAATAATGAGACATATTTTAACCCTTTCCAACATACAACAAATCTGCAGCAGATGACTTTGTAAACATATTGGAAAAATCAATATCTCTATAAATAAATGTAACTTTGAATGAAAAAAGTTGAAAACATTGTGGCAAAAAGAGAAATTGCTCATAATGAGTAGTTTCTCTTTTTGCCAGAATGTTTTCAAAAGTCATTTGCTGCACAAGCGTTTGTATGTGGTAAAGGGTTAAAATTATTGGCATATATTTAAAATGGATTGTAATTACTCGAAAAATGCGAAAATTCCAATTTATCGTTTAACTCAAAAACTGTTTCCTGGAACAGATCTATCCTCTGAAAACATCGTAACAGCAATTTTCTTGATATGATTTCATCATTGACTTGCTTATCTAAATATTTTTTAACAATAATATATAAAAATGTATACGGGGGGAGGAATAACCACCAATATTTAGGGTTCCACCTTTTTTGGCCACTAATCTTACTGTCTCACCCACCAAATAAAAATAGCTCGTAATTCTTCCAACTAGACATTTTTTCCTGGAACAGCCCTTACTTAGAAACATTTTTTGAAACGTAAAAGGTTTGTTTGATTGTTTTATTGGGGTTTTACGCCGTTTTCAACATTATTTCAGTTATATCACGGCCACAGTTCTTATATTCATGATCCCTGGCTAAACAAACCAGTACTAGGCTAGGAAATGTGCCTTGCTCAAGGACACTCTATCATGACCATCGTGCAACGTAAAAGGTAAAAGTAATATTTATAAATGGAGAGAACGAATCTATGTCGGGTTAGATAAAACTGTACTTACAAGTGTGTTTCTAAAACAGAGTCTTTCCGTCCAATGAAATAAATAAGGTGTCTATCTTTATCTACAAATGTCTGTAAATAAAACAACATGAATATTTTATCAACAGGTAAATTCTACGTATGGTAGTCTTGCACAATGCAAACATTCCGACAGAGAAATGCTGGTTTCCAACTGTGGAATAATTTTCCCCGAGGATAAAAATTGTTTGATTAACAGCAACCATCTTATATTAGAAGACGAGTACCATGCATTTTTCTTATATGTCAAAAAATATTCTATTGGAAGGGAAAACTATTTATTCGATTGGTATTTTGGAAGAACTGAAACTGTTGACATTATTAATATATGTTATAATTGTAAAACCTTACACATTTTAATGTTATTTATTACAAAACTGACACGGGCTGTCAATCCAGAGGTTGTGAGTTTGAACCCCAGCTCGGCCAACATTCTTTCCACCGTTTGACAAAAGTCACTGTGACAAGCGTCATTCGTCTTTCACCAATGGGCTAACAGTCTATGTGAAAAAGCAGCCAGTTGATTGGAAAGTATGTTGTGTAAGAGTACTGGTGTGAGAAAACCAGGAAACATTTGAGTAGGTGAACTGGCCTTTAAATATGAAGGCTGATTTATAGAGATGGTTAAGAGCTTTTAACCCTTTCCCATTTGCTGACACCTTTTGAAAACATTGTGGCAAAAGGAGAAACTGTTCATGATGCATTTCATTTCTAATTTTGTTATCAACAATTAGTATTATGACAACAGACAGTGATGGCTCTGATGAGAATGTATGGTTGCACAGTGCCCGCCAGGGTGTTCACAGTTGGCACAGTTGACCAGATTGATTGATTGATTGGTGTTTAATTGGCGGCCAGTTCACCTATTAATGTGTTTCCAGGCTTTCTCACACCAGTACTCTTCACACAACATGCTTTCCAAGCAACTGGCTGCTTTTCCACATAGACTGTTAGCCCATTGGTGGAAGACGAATGACGCTAGTCACAGTGAATTTTGTCAAACATCAGAAAGAATGCAGGCAGCACAGGCGACTGGAATCCAGACCTGAAACAAGTTAACATTTTTACCTCGCTAGCAGAAACTTCCCAGTCCCCTTGTGTTATTGGTTTTATATCTATAGTCTCACATATCCATATATCTGAAAATAGACAAACAATTTATTTTTAATTGATAACAATCACTGAAATGGACCAAAACTCTAATGTTCCTTGGCAATCATAGTGAAACTTTCAAGGTAGCATTTCCTGATAGTGGTCCAGAGTCCTATTATCCGTTTGACACATACATATATGCTTTCTGACGACTCTGCAGCGGATTAATTGTAAAATCATTGTGGAAAAAGGAGAAATTGCTCATCATGAGCAATTTCACCTTTGGCCACAATGCTTTCAACTCTATTTAATAATTAAAATCAGATTTTTCTTACTCTTGCAAAGACATTTTCAAAGTCATCTGCTACATGTTTGTCATATGTGGGTTAGGGTTAAGTTTCAATAAAACTCCTCAACACCATGTCTTAGAAATGACTTTTGGGCTTACAGGTGAATGATGCAAAAACTACATCACAATGGCTACTCAAGAACACTCAAGGCAAATGCAATTCCTGATATGGATAACATTTGCAGCAGACGACTCTTAGAAACATTCTGGGACAAGGAGAAAATTTAATAATAAAGTGAGACAATTTTTTAGCTTCTCATAACACAGGGTTGAATAATTATAAGAGTTTGTATAGCAAATGAGAGGTGCTCCAGGAAAACCAACCTTAACGTAATTATAACAAGTGTGGACACAGATGTGCACGTCCATCCAAACTTAACCCTTTTCCCACATACGACAATTCTGCAGCAGACGACTTTGAACATATTTTGTCAAAAAATGGAAAATCTCTATAATTTAACGGATAACCTATGACTGAAGGTGGAAAACATTGTGGCAAAAGGAGAAATTGCTTGTTTTGAGCAATTTCTTCTTTTGTCACTATGTTTTCAAAAAGCTGTCTGCTGCAGAGGCGTCAGAAAGCGTCAATATGAGGGAAAGGGTTAACAAAGGTTTCTTGAACCCTTTTATGACAAATTGAAGAACATAACAAGAGCAAAATGTTTTCAAAGTTGTCTGCTGCAAATTTGTTGTAAGTGGGAAAGGGTTGATCAACTCTTCCCATAAATATAAATCAAAAGATGTAGAAGATTGATTGTTTGGTGTTTTAAGCCGCTTTCAAAAAAAAAAATCAGTTATATCACGGCGTTTCCTGGGTAAGTTACCAGTACTACTGGTCCATTTATTCTAACACCAGCCAGTCAGTCGTAACACTAACCCGCAATCCTGAGCGCCAATGAGGGCAACCATTACTAGACATTTTTATAAAGTATTTTGTATGACCAGACCGGGGATCGAATGTAGAGGTACCTTCATGTTGTTCAAATATGTCTGTTTCCCTGCTCACAATAGGTTGACTCTGAGGTAACACGGATTTCACATGATAGAGATGCCGGTAACCAGACTTTTCTGACAGCCATATAAAATTGACTTCCTGTTCCGAGGCACTTGGTAGGAAATGTAGACAGTCATGAACCTGGTAGAAGATAACAGTTCTTCTAACCCTTTCCCACATACAACAAATCTGCAGCAGATGACTTGGAAAATGTCTGCTCAAAAATATGGAAAATCTCTATAATTGTAGGTGTAAATACTGAAATAGTTGAAAATAATGCTTGTTTTGAGCAATTTCTCCTTTTGTCACAATGTTTTCAAAAGTCGTCTGCTGCAGATGCTTCAAATGTGTCTTTAGGTGAGAAAGGGTTAAAGGTGCTGAACTCCAGATTATGGATACTATAGTCAAAGTTTTAAAACTGTTCAACAGTTGTCTTGAAATATTAGAATCATAATTCTTGGATACAATAAGAGTAATAATTTCACTTTCCAGTACAATCAACATCTAAATATTGATTGTTTATGCTTCATTTTTACTAAATAAACATACCCAGTAAGCCAAATTCTGCATATTTTCATGACTTTCAATTGACTGTTTTTCAACATTTACTGCCAAAATAAATAGTTTTGAACCATTTATTACTTTCTTTGTTTTCACTATTAACAATATTTGCATCAGTTTCAACATTTCTATATTTTGATCTCCATCTGAAGTTTAGTACCTTTAACACTTTGATAATACTTGCTAAAAGATGTGTTTCAAAATGGAAATAGATCTGTTTATCCCATTACTTCACACAGACGACATTTGACAACTGCCGTTGAAGACGACTTTTGAAAACATTGCAATAAAAGGTGAAATTGCTCAAAACAAGCAATTTCATCTTTTATTGCAATGTTTTCAACTCTTTATCAATATAGTTCTCAGTTTTCTAGATTGGTGAAATTGTTTGTGTGATGATTGTCAAGCAGACGACCTTTGAAAATGTCATGTGAAGTAATGGGTTAAGTGGAATCAATGACTTGATCCAGTGTTTAATGGCAATATGTAGGCTAGTAGACTATAAACATGTAAGGCTATTTTTGTACTATGCCAGTTCTACAAAATAAAGCATAACAGTTGTCCAGATACGGAGGTGTATACAGCTCTTTTCCCCACAATATCTCTGTTATCATCCCACCAAATCCTATGATGTGTGTACTCAAAAGAATCGTCTCAATGAGACGATTCTTTTGAGTACCCACAACATAGGATTATAAGGTCAAATAAGGATTTTAGAATATGCAAAACGCCCCTTATCTAGAGCTCTGATAAGAATGCAACTAAAATGGAATCAAATCCAAAACATTTGGGTTAGTGTTAAATCTCAAGTTTAAATACGAAAAGTTTTTCGTTAATCGAAAATTGTGATCCAGTCCCTTTAATCTGCAACTTTGAAGAGATCTCTGTAAATGTAAGGATAATTTTAAAAGGATTTGTGGCAAAAGGGTAAAAAACATTGTGTCAAAAGGAGAAATTGAGCAAATTCTCCTTTTGCCACAATAATTTCAAAACTTGTCTTATGCAGATGTATCATAAAGTGTTAGTCTGTGGGAAAGGAGGGTACCCATGTTCAAACAAAAGCAAGAAACAGAAGAATAGAAAGATACAAGAAGATCACAAGTGGTTTCAACCCTTTCCCTCATATAGACGCTTTCTGACGCCTCCGCAGCAGACGGCTTTTTGAAAACATAGTGACAAAAAAGGAAATAGATAGAAATGCTATGATTTTTAACCCTTTCCCTCATATAGACGCTTTCTGACGCCTCTGCAGCAGAAGGCTTTTTGAAAACATAGTGACAAAAGAAGAAATTGCTCAAAACGAGCAATTTCTCCTTTTGACACAATGTTTTCCTCTTTTAGTCATAGGTTATCCATTCAATTATAGAGATTTTTCTATTTGTTGACAAAATATGTTCAAAGTCGTCTGCTGCAGAATTGTTGTATGAGGGAAAAGGTTAAGACCACCTTGGAATAGCGATTCCATGTCTACAGCGACCACACTTAAAGTTTCTCAATTTATCGTTTTCTGTATAAATGATCCTGCAATTAAAGATCACCTGTGAACAAAGACCATGTTGTTATATCCCCATGGGTGGTCTTTAAGCACAGGTTCCCCTGTATTTTCAAATATGTCTGCAGCAGGTTTATTGTAAACGGGGAAAGATGTAAGGCCCTATCACAAAACACTTACATTAACCCATATTTTGGATTCATCCTCGTAGATTAAATAAATGGGTGGATGTTTCCTGTCTCCTTTGCTCGTCATCTCCGTGTCCGCACTGGCCTGGTCGATGAAACATTGGACTGGGATGAGAATGAATTTCAACAACGTTTGCTGACGGTTTATCAACTGACATTGCACACTGAAAATATAATAAATATCCACAAATGAAAGTATAATTATTAAATACAGTTCTAAACATTGTGAGAATGAATTTCAACAATGTTTGCTGATGGTTAAAACTGGCATTGCACACTTAAACATATACATTTTCATTTATATAGCTTTTAACCTTTGAAAATTATGAAAATATTAAGGAATTTATCCTTTAACTGCAATATTTTTAATTATATTTCATAATAATATACATTTATTTGTGGATATTTTAAACATTTTTTACTTATATGTTTTCAAAGTCGCTAGTTGTATGCTGGAAAGCGTAAAGTTATTTTTCACAGTCTTTCCACAGAAAATATTTGAAAACAGTGTGGCAAATAGAGAATCTATATTCAATCATTATAGTTTCATTTTAATTTCTTATCTATTATTTCTTTGAAATGTTTCATAGTCTTCGGCTACAGATCTGTCGTATTAACCCTTTCCCTCATGCAACATTTCTGCAGCAGATGACTTTGAACATATTTTGTCAAAAAATGGAAAATCTCTATAATTGAATGGATAACCTATGACGAAAAAATGGAAAATCTCTATAATTGAATGGATAACCTATGACGAAAAGTGGAAAACATTGTGTCAAAAGGTGAAATTGCTCGTTTTGAGAAATTTCTTCTTTTTGTCACTATGTTTTCAAAGACGTCTGCTGCAGAGGCGTCAGAAAGAGTCTATATGAGGGAAAGGATTAATAGATGATAAAAGAATACTTACAATTTACCATCAGGTGTCCATCCTGCCCTTATAAGGTATTCCATCAAGGGAAATAACTCATTTAGTGGTTGATACAAGGTTTTTATCACAGGAGTTTCGGAAATCTGTAAATAAACATAGAGCTATCCTTAACACATTCCCTGATACATTATTAGATTGCTATCAAACAAGAAAGTCACTGCTTTTGTTTTTATCACTTCATAAATTTGTTAGGATATATTTAATGCCAAGACAACAGGATTTCAGGTATAACATAATATTTCCCGGGTAAAGTTCCGGTTCTAGCAGTATTTCTTATCCAGTCAGCAATGCATAAGCAGCAGATCTCTTGATAAGGGACATTTTGCATGTTCTAAAATCCTTGTTTGACATTCAAACCCTATGTTGTGGGTACTCAAAAGAATCGTCTCAGTGAGACGATTCTTTTAAGTACCCACAACATAGGATTTTGCTGAGTAATAAGAGAAACATTGTGAGGAAGAGACCCGTTCACTCCCTCTTATCTGGTCCTCTGAGTAGTAAACATGTATGAGAAAGAGTAAACAAGTGATGCTGCAGGAAAACCAACCTTAACCCTTTCCCTCATACGACAATTCTGCAGCAGACGACTGAACATATTTTATTAAAAAATAGTTAATCCCTATAATTGAATGGATAACCTATGACTTAAAGTGGAAAACATTGTGGCAAAAGGAGAAATTGCTCGTTTTGAGCAATTTTTTCTTTTGTCACTATGTTTTCAAAAAGCCGTCTGATGCAGAGGCATTGGAAAGCGTCTATATGAGGGTAAGGGTTAATATAATTATTACACACATGGAAAAAGACGCTATGGATCCAAATGGATACCGATTTACAGACATTTCTTGAAATCTTCTGTGACTAGTTAGGAAACAGGGCAAGAGCCAGATCAGAATGCAAAGATGCACTGGCTAATCTGGATATACAGATGCCTTGTAGTTGCAGAACGTCACTCAAAAGTCACTTTACCTGTCCATCCCCTTTAACGGTAAATTCTATGAGCTTAAGACAGCTTTTGGCATTGTCCTTTCCGGGTCTGGGGTACCTGTATCCATCTATACCCTGGAACTCTGCCGGTGAATATATCTGCAATAAACATTACACATAATAATACATTACATTACATTTTATTAGCATCGGCAAAGTACATTGCCTTTAGCATTTACAATTGAAATATGGCAAAGACAGAAAAGTGAATACAGAGTAAATAAATATGAGTAACAAATAAACAAAAGAGAAGAAAAATAAGCAAAGGATGAAATAATCATTTAACCCTTTCCCTCATACGACAATTCTGCCGCAGACGACTTTCAACGTATTTTGTCCATAATTGAATGGATAACCTATGACAAAAAGTGGAAAACATTGTGGCAAAAGGAGAAATTGCACGTTTTGTGCAATTTCTCCTTTTGCCACTTTGTTTTCAAAAAGCCGTCTGCTGCAGAGGCGTCAGAAAGCGTCTATATGAGGGAAAAGGTTAAAGGTGTATTCAATGTGTAGGCATTTTCATTGGGTATACAAATTTCGAGAAGGAAAAAAAAAGTGCTGTTAGGATAAGTTAAAGGTAAAGTTGAAGAAGATAAGGAGCATCATTGTTATAACAATTCATATGTAGTTTATGCAATCAGAGTGTAAAGTCTTTATTTATGGAGGCTGCCCAGTCTTCCCTTAACATATATATATAAGGTATAATAAACATATCTATATTGACAAATTCAAGATACCAGCACTGTTAGGAAAGAAATGAGCTTCCTGCGAGAAAACTAACATTAAGAAATCCGCGTTATGTATCGACCCATATCACCCTGAGCAGTCTGCACAAGCTAATCCGGGCAGATACATTGTTTTAGGGGGATGGAGGTATAGAGTAATGAATTTCCTGAAACAGAAAATCCACAGGAGGCGAAAAAAGTGTCTGTCCCGGTTTGACTGCGCCGCATGCTTAGGCTGATCCGGGTCGATACTTTACACAATGTTGGTTTGCTCGCGGGACGGCTCATATGTTGATTTTAGTTTCATTAAATTTTCACATTTCTTTACATGCAGTGGAATCTTGTTCCATATTTTTGGTCCTGATTAGGTAGAATTTTTTTTATATAATTCTACACATAAATTAAAAGGTATAGTATGAAAACATTGTGGATAAAGAGCTTTTTTAAGTATTTTTTCCTTTTTCCAATGTCGCCTATTGCAGAGGGATAAAAGTCTGCAGATTTGTTGTATGTGGGAAAATTTAGTTAAACCCAAATCAATCAGTTTTCATAAAAAACAAGTAACTGGATTGCAAGCAATACCATAGTCCCCTACCGGTTTGCACTAAGTCCAAAAAGGGGCATAACTCATTAAAAAATTGACGAAATCCCAGGAAACGCGAACTTGATCTGTGACACATGATTACAAAGGCATATACAAAATTTCAGCTCAATACCTCAAAGCATGTAGAAAAAAAGTGCGGAAAACGAATATTCTAAGTCCAAAAAGGGGCATAACTCATTAAAAAATTGACGAAATCCCAGGAAACGCGAACTTGATCTGTGACACATGATTACAAAGGCATATACAAAATTTCAGCTCAATACCTCAAAGCATGTAGAAAAAAAGTGCGGAAAACTGATTTGCCGGACTGACTGACTGACGGACTGACTGACGGACGGAGTGCAAACCTAAGAGTCCCCTTCGGCACGCCGGTAGGGGACTAATAAATGCTGAATGATGCTTTTGATTGATTAGGGTTTAATGCCATTTTCGCAAATTTTTCAGGCAACTGGCTGCTTTTCAACATAGACTCTGCTTCATGCACAACAAAATTATATCAACTTTCTTTGCACAAAAGTTGATATCACATCAATACTGTCGTGTTATACCTGAAGTATATCCACCATGCTCTCATCCACTTCTTCGTACAGGATCCGATATGTGCCAGGAACCGAGTTAGACTGTACCACTGGTTCCCACCAGTATCCTGTATAGCGCCCAAACTCTTCCTGCACAACGAAGGATGGTACCCCACTGCTAATAGGATCTTGTTCTAGATTTCCACTACCTTAATAAATTATTTGATCTTCATCAGACATAATTATTACTTTTATGATTATTACTATTATAATCATTAACATTATTATTATTATTATTATTATTATTATCTTTATTGAATGTATATTGTTTTATGGCGCATCGACAGCTAAGGTCATTTAGCGCGCATTTATATTTTATTATTCATGTTCCCTGGGTGAACAAACCAGTACTAGGCTAGAAAATGTGCCTTGCCCAAGGGCACTCCACCATGACCGAATTGCCGCGACTGGGGATCGAACCCGGGACACCCGGTTTCGAAATCCCCGACGCTAACCACTCGACCACAGCGGATTCCTATTATTATCTTTATTATCATCATTATATATTTATTATCATATCTGTTTAGTTTATAAACCTAAACAAAAGTCAGAAACTTCTTTAACCCTTTCCCTCATACGACAATCCTGCAGCAGATGACTTTGAACATATTTTGTCAAAAAGTAAAAAATCTCTATAATTAGATGGATAACCTACGACTAAAAGTGAAAAACATTGTGAGAAAAGGAGAAATTGCTCGTTTTGAGCAATTTCTTCTTTTGTCACTATGTTTTCAAAAAGCCTTCTGCTGCAGAGGCGTCAGAAAGCGTCTATATGAGGGAAAGGGTTAAAAATCATAGCATTTCTATCAAGTTTCAACTTAATTCCGCTATACATGAGGGAAACCAGCATGACCATATCCCTATGCAGAGTATAATTCGTCTTGGACCCCTGTTTTGGCACCACATATAAATTTATGTTGATGTACAACCAATGGAATTACTGTTATAGGTTAATGTATATATATATACTATATATTACTAGGTTTAGGGCATTTTTAAGTTATGTCTGTTACATGTATAATTTTAGTACAAAGATTGGAAACATGTGGGAAATTTCTCCTGTTCTAATCATGTTTTCTGAAAGTTGTCAGCTGCAGAGAAAAGATTATTTATATATGAAATTTTAATAACTTCATTACACATTGTGTAAATGTACAACTTTGATGCTGACTTTTAAATTATGCTCAGTTTCTACTTTTCCCCCATCATGTTTTCAAAAATTGTTTGCTGCAAAGGTATCAAATGTTGTCTGATTCAGAGAAAAGTTTAATTTAAATGAGAAACATCTTCATTACGATGTGCATAATTTGATACAGATTTTTGAAAATGAGAAATTTCTTCAATTCTTTTAAAAGTTGTCTGCTGCAATGGTATCGAATAGATTCATATTAATGATGTTTAATACCTTTATTACAATGGGTCAGTCTGACCTCTTGACCAGTGAGAGTATTGACAACATAGAGGTCATTCGAGTTTACAAAGGCAACTAAATCTGAGTTTGTCGGACAGATCTTTGGGTCCATTCTAGCTCCTTCCCTGTTTGTGTCAATCTTTTGTGGGAAAAGGGCCTCCTCAGCCTGCAAAAGAATAAACAAAGAGTGTTTGGAGGAAGACATGCACTGCCCTCCACTAAGTCAATTAACCCTTTCTTCGTACCGACGCTTTCTGACGCCTCTGCAGCAGCAACTTTTGAAAACATTGTGGCAAAAGGGGAAATTTCTCATAATGACCAATATCTCCTTTTGACACAATGTTTACAACTTTTATTCGCTAAATGGGCTTTAATTTTTAGATATTTTTGCCTATATGTTTTATAAGAGCTGTCTGCTGCAGATTTGCTGTATTTGTAAAAGGGTTAACCCTTTCCCTCATACGACAATTGTGCAGCAGACGACTTTGAACATATTTTGTCAAAAAATAGAAAATTTCCATAATTGAATGGATAACCTATGACAAAAAGTGGAAAACATTGTGGCAAAAGGAGAAATTGCACGTTTTGTGCAATTTTCTTCTTTTGTCACTATGTTTTCAAAAAGCCGTCTGCTGCAGAGGCGTCAGAAAGCGTCTATATGAGGGAAAGGGTTAATAAAAGCGTGTCATACAGATGGATGGACAAAAAGTCAACAGAGATGCAGGGTAGCCTGTTGTCAGGAGAGAATATTGTGTGGTATTCTGGTGCCAGAAAACACAATGGTAGGACATCTGGCTGCGATGATGTAACTCAAAAACCTTTAACTCTTTCCAACTTGCAGACGGTGTCGCATATTTTCCACATCCCTCAATGTTTTCAAAGTCATCTGCTACAGATTTGTTGTATGTGGGAAAGTGCTAAAACAAAAATGCCTTAAATCCTTACCAACTTGTAGATGAATTTTTGACACATTTTAAGCAGACATTTAAAAACATTTTCCTTTTGAAACATTGTTTCCTTATTTTTATCTAGATGTTTCAAAGTCGACTGCTGCAGATTTGTAATGTGCGCGAAAGGGTTAAATCTCAAATACCTGAAACCCTAGCCAACTTGTAGGTGAATTTTGACACATCTGTAGCAGATTTTTGAAAACGTTCTCATTTTGACACATTATTTTCATACTTTTACCTAGATTTTTTCAAAGTCATTGGCTGCAGATTTGATGTATGTGGGAAAGGGGGGTTAAAAGCACTGCTGAACTCCAATCATTCCATCACACTTACCGTGATGTCATCGTTGGTACACGTGAACAAGGAGTTGCATGCAGGAAAAACAAATTTCCCTTTGTCTGTCATCTCGTACGATGTGATCCCAAATATACCCAACCTGAAAAGTAAATTGAGTGATAGTCATAGTGACCTTGAAATCTTTATATATAATATTGACATTAATGATCGGATCAATGCGTTTTTCATTAATTTGTGACTTTTACTCTTTCCCTCATACATCAATCCTGCAGCAGACGACTTTGAACAAAGTGGAAAACATTGTGTCAAAAGGAGAAATTGCTTGTTTTGAGCAATTTCTTCTGGTCTTTGTTCACAGGTGGTCTTTAATAAAGGGTCATTTATACAGAAAATGAGTATTTGGGAAATTAAAAGTATGGTCTCTATAGACAGGGGATTACTATTCCAAGGTGGTCTTAAAGCACAGGTTTGACTGTATCAAGCCAAAAGAAAAGGGTCTTAACCCTTGCCTCATATAGACGCATTCTGACGCCTCTGCAGCAGACAGCTTTTTGAAAACAAAGTGACAAAAGAAGAAATTGCTCAAAACAAGCAATTTCTCCTTTTCCCACAATGTTTTTCACTTTTAGTCATAGGTTATCCATTCAATTATAGAGATTTTCTGTTTTTTGACAAAATATGTTCAAAGTCGTCTGCTGCAGAATTGTGGTATGAGGGAAAGGGTTAATACGATCACCTGAGTGATGGTAAGTAGGAAGGGTGATCATAGATAATATATCCCAGCCTTTGTGTTTTCATCAATGTTTTTCTTACGAAAAAGTTGGTGTACACATATGACTTTCGAAATAACTAGTCAAACAAAACAAGAAGGCCAAGACCTGAGTGATGGTATAGTAGCACAAAAATTATCCTAACCTGAATAGTAAATCAAGTGATAGTGACTTTGTAGTCATAATGTGACAAAAATGATTGGTTCCTGGCCTGTGTGTCAATATATTTAATTCTATGATGTAAATGTTTTTATATCAAACTTGTAACTTAAAGAAAATAAAGAGGATTAGATAAAACGGAGTAAACTGGTCACTGAGATGATTCTTTTGAGTACCCACAACATAGGTTTTGGAGGTCAAATACAGATTTTAGAGCAAGAAAAATGCCCCTCATCTAGAGCTCTGGTTTA
>JASEVX010000014.1:51166296-51211261 GCA_031761405.1 Serripes groenlandicus | reverse complement strand
ATCGGTCGTACGTGTACATATATAGCATTGTACTTTCTAACCTTTAATACTTATTTATGATATATTACCAACAGTGCTGGAGTCGGTCGTACGGGTACATATATAGCACTGGACATTCTCACCCGAGAAGGAAGGAGAGAGAACTATGTGGATGTGTACGGCTGTGTTCTCGGTCTACGGGGTCAGCGAGTCTTTATGGTTCAGAATGTGGTATGATTCCTTTGTCTTTTATTTGTGTGTATCAATCTACCGTGGCCGTGTGATTAGCTTCGGGGATTAGAACCGGGTGTTCCGTGTTCAATCCCGAGTCGCTACGGTCATGGTTGAGTGCCCATAGGTAAGACACACTCCACAGCCTGGTACTGGTTTATCCAGTTATCATGAATAAATGAACGGTCGCCGTGATATAACTGAACTATTTTATAAACGGCGTAAAACCCAGATTAAACAAAATAATGATATTTTATCATTTATCTTTGAGCTCTGAGTTGGAGTTTCGAATTTACTATTTGAAATTTCTGTATTTAGAGTGTTGTTGTTTTTCCTGTCCCAGTATGTGACACGTTGTACCGAAATGTGAGCTGGTTTAGCCATTAGGAGATATACGTCATGACGTCCGAAACGGGGGCTTTTATCATTCGTGAGGCTGTAATTATATTGTGCACTGTGTTTTCCTAGTCAAGCAGTTATAAACGTCGGAGCATATCAAAGACTTTAAGAAGGATATAACTGGCTTTCCGTCCTTGGCTCTCAAGATTAGTGGGGTGAGCATAATGACTAACTCGCTGGTGTCGGGATAAATTAATTAATCGTACACGACTTAGTAACAAAGACACGTTGTGATATAATTGAAAACTTGTTGAAAGCGGCGTAAGACATCATACAAACAAAGTCACATATAAAAGAGAATAATTTGCTGTAAAATGTGTTTCAGCAACAATACCAGTTCTTGCATTACGCTCTAAGCCATTCACTTACCAATAAATGCGATCAAATTGCCAGCAAGGACTTCTGTACTGTTAATACAGATGAGATTCAAGAACAATTTCAAGTAGGTTTTCTCATTTTCTAATGTTAAATAAAAATGTTTTATTTTATTTGTATCATATTATAATAATTATAGTATAAATATATTAATACTTTTATGATTAGTGTTGATGGTGCTGTTACCATTATCATTATTATTATGAAGATGGTGATGATGATGATGATGAAATCAACATTATAGAAAACGAAACGTAATATGTCATAATTTGCAAGTACCCACGTTCTGTACTGTTAATACGGATGAGATCCAAGAACAATTTCAAGTAGGTTTTCTCATTTTCTAATGTTAAATAAAATTGATTTATTTTATTTGTATCATATTATGATATAGTATAAATATATTAATACTATTATGATTTGTTGATGGTGTTGTTACTTTTATGATGATGATGATGATGATGATGATGATGATGATGATGATGATGATGATGATGATGATGATGATGATGATGAAATCAACATTTTAAAATAAGAAACGTTATATGTCATAATTTGCAAGTACAAGCTTTCTGCAGCCGACTTTAAAAACAACTAGGTAAAATATAAAAAATCTCTTAAAATGAAACGAAATTATTAAATAGAGTTGAAAACATTGTGAATAAAAGGAGAAATTGCTAGTTTTAATTGTCACAGTATTTTCAGAAGTTGTCTGCTGCAGAGGGGTCAGAAAGCGTCTATATGTGGGAAAGGTTTAAGCGAAATATAAAAATATTAATTTCCACACACAGTTTATGTTGTTATTGATGTAATTGATTAAATTTTGTTGCAGCTTCTTGGAACAGTTAATATGCTAAATGGTAACGAAGAAATGAAGGCAATCCAGAAAAATGAGAAAGAAAAATATAAAAACAGAACAGGCGCGAGTATTCCTGGTAGAAACGTTTTTTAATGCTAACACAAGTATCAGTTGTCACTTCTAACACAAGTATCAGTTTGTCACTTCTAACACAAGTATCAGTTGTCACTACTAACACCAGTATCATTTGTCACTTCTAACACCAGTATAAGTTTTCGCTTCAAATCAAGTATCAGTTGTCACTTCTAACACAAGTATCAGTTGTCACTTCTAAAACAAGTATCACTTGTCACTTCGAACACAAGTATCAGTTGTCACTTCTAACAAAAGTATCAGTTGTCACTTTTAACACAAGTATCAGTTGTCATTTCTAACACAAGTATCAGTTGTCACTTCTAACACAAGTATCAGTTGTCACTTCTAACACAAGTATCAGTTGTCACTTCTAACATAGGTATCAGTGTTTAACTTGTAGCACACGTATCAGTTTGTCACTTCTAACACAAGTATCAGTTGTCACTTGTAGAACAAGTATCAGTTTGTCACTTCTAACACAAGTATCAGTTGTCGCTTCTAACACAAGTATCAGTTTGTCACTTCTAACACAAGTATCAGTTGTCACTTCTAACACAAGTATCAGTTTGTCACTTCTAACACAAGTATCAGTTGTCACTTCTAACACAAGCATCAGCTTGTCTCTTCTAACACAAGTATCAGTTGTCACTTCTAACACAAGTATCAGTTGTCACTTCTAACACAAGTATCAGTTGTCACTTCTAACAAAAGTATCAGTTGTCACTTCTAACACAAGCATGTCTTGCCATTTCTAACACCAGTATCAGTTTGTCACTTCTAAAACCAGTATCAGTTTGTCACTTCTAACACAAGTGTCTGTTGTTACTCCTAACACAAGTATCAGTTGTCACTTCTAACAACAGTATCAGTTGTTTCTTCCAACACAAGTATTAGTTTGTCACTTCTAACACAAGTATCAGTTGTCACTTCAAAAAATATCAGTTGTAACTTCTAACACAAGTCTCAGATTATCACTTCTAACACAAGTATCAGTTGTCACTTCTATCACCAGTATTAGTTGATACTTCGAACACATGTATCAGTTGTCACTTCTAACACAAATATTAGTTGTCACTTCCAATACATGTATCAATTATCACTTCTAACACAAGTATTAGTTGTCACTTCTAACACCAGTATCAAGTATTTATAACACAAGTATCAGTTGTCACTTCAAACACAAGTATCAGTTGTCACTTCAAACACAAGTAACATAAGTCTCTTCTAACACCAGTATCTGTTGTCACTTCTATCACAAGTATCAGTTGTCACTTCAAACACAAATATCAGTTGTCACTTCTAACACAAATATCAGTTGTCACTTCTAACACCAGTATCAATTGTCACTTCAAACACAAGTTACAGTTGTCACTTCAAACACAAGTAACAGAAGTCACTTCTAAATCAGTTGTCACTTCTAAGACAAGTATCAATTGTATCTTCTAGCACCAGCATCAGTTGTCACTTTTAACACAAATATCAGTTGTATCTTCTAACACAAGTATCACTTGCATGATTTAACTGCATCAAGAGTATTATTTTATTTGTATACATTTACAATATTAGCCTGATCTTGACTTTTATTTACATATATGATGTATTATTTGTGTTCATTAGAATTCTTCATTAATCCTATAATGTGAATATTAACCATCTCATGTTAACCGAGTTATTAAAATGGTATTGTCCAGCTATGCATTTGGAAGCCTAGTTTAGGAATTTTGAGATAAACATGTTGAATTGGGCAGCCTGGTCAGACGGCGTGGATGCAATTTCTCCTGTTGTCACTATGCTTTCAAATTCATCTTTTGCCAATGCAAGACTGTAAATAAATGCATGTGTGTTGAATAAGAATGTCTTAGCAATTACTTCGACATTGTATATCTACTCGTATATATGTCGCCGTTTTATCTTGACATATTGTTTAGAAATTTAGATATTTTTTTTGTTTGATTCGAATTAAATGCCGTTGTCCACGGTATTTCAGTTATATATCGGCGGCCAGTTCACCTAACGTGCTTTTCCTGTATTCCTCGAACCAGTGTTCTTCACACAACAATCTTCCCAGGCAACTAGTTTCCTTTCCATATAGACCATTTAGCCCATTGGCAGAGGATGAACGACACTAGTGACTAAGACGTTTGTCACTCATCGGAGAAAAAAATCAATGACCGAGTTCCGAGTTGGGGTTCGAAACAACGGCCCAAGGCTAGAAACTAAGATATGATATGTAAAACTAATGAAGGACCCAGCTCCGAGTCGGGGTTCGAACCAACGAACCAAGGCTAGAAACTAAGAAATGATATGTAACACTATGAAGTACAAAGGCTAGAAACTAACACATGATACATTAAACTCTACAGTACAAGCTGTATAAAAAGGCCTGTCACAACATGCTATATGGGTTTATCTTTTCGTTTAGGCGATGCACATAGACCCAGATTATTCAAATATAACCAGAATTCCAAGTCAGACTATATCAACGCTATATACGTCGACGTAAGTATTATCAACCAGCATATAAAAACAAACATGTTTCCCACCTTAAGGCGTCAGGAAAATAACTTTTATTGCCCTTTCTTACTGATTTCTTGTCCAGTGAATAACTTTCAAACTAACGAATGGAATTAAATAAAACTTCATACGATGATACAACACAGTATGAGAAAGTGCAGTGTACAGGAACCCTAACTCTATTTGACCTTATTATAGAGAAATCGCCCTTTTTTTACGAAGAAAAACTTCAAAACTCCTAGATGGAATCTAATAAACACTCATACAATGGTAAAACATAATCCGAGGCAGTGCAGTGTTCAAGAACGATAACTCTATGTTAGCTACTTACAGAGTTATTGCCTTTGGGTTTTTTTATTGTCCAGAGAATAATTTTAAAACAACATGATGGAAATTACTATAACTACATAACATGGTAGGGCACAATGAGAGAAAGTGCAGTGTTTAGGAACCGTAACTCTATTTTAGCTGATTACTGAGTGATTGCTCTTTATTACTGTTTTCTTGTGGGGAGAACAACTTTACAACTACAAAACGGAATTTAATAAAACATCATACAATGATAGAACACACAGAGAGGAAGTGCAGTGTACACAAAACCAAAACTCTATTTCAATTAACTACAGAGTAATTGCCCTTGATTACTTTTTCTTGTCCGGAGAATTACTTGAAACTTCGAGATGGAATCTAATACAAGAGGGCCATGATGGCCCTATATCGCTCACCTGATTTAATAGAACTTCAAAAGATTTTACTCTATACATATTAGGAAAACAAGCAACCCCCCTGGTGGCCATGTTTTTCAACAGAGCATATATATTTGAATAACCTTGGAAGAAGGTCACCCAAGGAACAATTGTGCCAAATAATCTTCAAATCAGGCAGGTGATTTTGGACAAGTAGATTTTTAAGGATTTTACAATGCACATATAAGGAAAACAAGCCCCGCCCCTGTTTTTCAATGGATCAGATTTATTTGAACAATCTTGGTAGAAGGTTCCCCAGGGAACATTAGTGCAAAATAATTTTTAAATCGGGCTAATACTTTTGGACAAGAAGATTTTTAAAGTTTTAACAATGCACATATAAGGAAAACAAGCTCCACCCCCTGGCGGCCATGTTGTCAAGTGGATCGGAAATATTTGAACAATCTTGGTAAAGGGTGCCCCAAGGAACATTTGTGCAAAATAATTTTCAAATCGGGTCAGTACTTTTGGACAAGAAGATTTTTAAAGTTTTAACAATGCACATATAAGGAAAATAAGCTCCGCCCCCATGGCAGCCATGTTTTTCAACGGATCGGAAATAATTGAACAATCTTGGTAGAGGGTCCCTCAAGGAACATTTGTGCAAAATAATTTTGAAATCGGGAAAGTACTTTAGGACAAGAAAGTTTTTTTAAGATTTGGCAATTTTACCCTTTTCTGATGCCGCAGCAACCAAAGTTCTTCTTGGAATTAAATTCTTTGAACAACTTTGAAAGAGGACCACCTAAGGACCATTCCTACTTAGTTATTTTGAAATCTGTCTATTGGTTTAGTAGGAGAAGTCATTTGTACGGCAACGACGACGGACGCCAGACGGTGAGTGATCACAAAAGATCACCTTGCACTTCGTGCTTAGGTGAGCTAAAAAATCCAATACTGGTAAAGCACAATGAGAGACAGTGTACAAGCACCACAACTCTATTTTAACTAATACAGAGTTATTGCCCTTTCATACTTTTTTTTTGAACGGAGATTATTTTCAAAACTACTCAACGGAATTTCCATTCATGGTATTAATCACATTCAGTAACAGCTCTAGGTATATTTCATGTAGAAGGACAGACAATGTTTATTTTGGGTGTACGCATATGCCATGAGACCCCTCTTTGTGTTGGCACATGATCAGATATATTCAGTTTTATTATAGAAGAGGATGTGTATTGAAATATTGATTTTAAAACAAAGGTTCATCCCCTTTGTACAATAGTATAGGTTATTGCATCTGTATAGGAAAATGTTGTGTTGGACGATTTCTTTCGACTCAGTTGCCCGAGTTATAGAAGGCAGAACTTAGCCGAAAGAACGAGCCAAAACACAACATATTCCCGTTATCATGCGATAACTTTTCTATTGTATAATTTGATATTTACTATTTAATATTTGTCGTTTTGTGTGTTTTAAACACTTCCAGCATTTAAAAAATTAACGATTGTTTTGAAATGTTTTGATAAATTAACTTTTACGATTTATCGCGCAATTATCGTCCTTTCAGATGGTTGCTAGGGTCGTGAACAATTTAATAATACCAATATTCATTTTTGTTCCTAATTGTGTTTCGACTCGAAATAGAAACGTCGACAAAATATTGTGTAACGCCTTTTCTAACAGTGGATTTAATTACGAACTTGTGTATCATCTTATTCTGGTATATAGGCGTGGATATTTATGTTCTTTATTATGATATAGATGCCCCCTTTGACCTCACAGTATGTTCAGTTAAGAAAACACACAATGTCTATGTTGCATTGAAAAATTTCACATCGGAGTGTGACAAAAAATGATCAGAAGACCAACCTTTAAACCAATAATTTGATTATTCATCCTACCAGTAGTTAAAATCCTCTTTATGTATTTGGTCATGTGTAATTGAGATATAGTTATATAAGTCGTAAACGACAATCAAAACAACTTTATAGCGTATGCCAAATGTGCAGCGATTCTACTATCGACCACTAATATTGACCTACACGTCACATTATAACGTTAGAAAATATGTATGTATTTATGCATATTAATATTTCAGTTTGTATCATCTACAAACTATGTAAACAATGTTAGCTGGTCACTTAACCCTTGAATGGTTGAATGGGATAGTTTTGTAACGTTACCATATCTAAATGTTCCGTTTAGCGCCACGTGAAAAAGATCTGATTATAATATCAAACTATACAATATCGATAGATGCTGCATCCTTTTTTCAAATGGAAAACAGAAGGAAAAATATAAAAGTATGCAATAAAAACGATGATATGCCTGATAACATAACAGTTGTATAACAAATAATAAAATATTATTTGGGAACCTAAAATAATGGTCGCTAAAGACAAGGAATTGCTATGTCGAGGCGGTCTTTAGCATAGGTTCGACCGTTTTCCCAATTGTTCTCTTTAAACAGGGTTACAAGGAGAGAGATCAGTACATAATTGCCCAGACACCATTGTCACGGACGGTTGAAGAGTTCCTTGGACTCGTTCTACAAGAGAACTGTTCCTGTATCATATCACTAGACCCAGTGGGAATTACAAGCAAAGAGGTAAGAGTCATACTGACTAAACTTATATCAGGATGTATTATAAGATCTTGAAATGAATTTTCAATCTTAACACGATAAATATATCCCTGCTCGTGGGGTTTATGCATGTCATGGCTTTCTTTGAACACCTTGCTATGATAGCTAATACCATTGCATAGTGTTTAGACTTCATCCTATGACATACAATACTGTACATTAAGGACCGCAGTGAAAATAAGAACTTTTATTTAATTTCTTTCATTGTGTCCTATCCTTTACATATAATTATAATCGAAATGTCTTTACTAAAGCATGCATATCTTTTTCCCCTTTTGTTTTTATATCGCCATGTAATTTTTACATTTTATTGTAGAATAAATATATCTTACACCATTTAAAACAAATAATATCATGATTTCCTCTAATTCCAAAAACCTGCAAATGTGGATTATCGTTATTCTTGAGTAACCTGCCCCCACCAAAATATTATAGTGACAGGCATACATCAATAATGTTGGCGCCCTTTGGAAATGGTGTAGCAGTCAACCATAGAGACAACTATATGTTTTACCAACCGGTTAACCTTTCAAACTCTGAAGAATGTTTCCTCCATTAGTTATGTATTGATCCTAAACATAAAGTTGTAAAGGTCCACTGTAGAGTTTTCGAAACTCAGTTGTATATTATCAAATTTACTATATATGCAATAACGATATAGGAGGTGACCAATCTAGTCGCCATTGTTGAGTTATGACAGACCTACTTATTTATTATCGTAAGCCGGGAACAAGACTATAACGATATAGGAGGTGACCAATCTAGTAGCCATTGTTGGGTCATGACAGACCTACTTATTTACTATCGTAAGCCGGGAATAAGACTATAACGATATAGGAGGTGACCAATCTAGTAGCCATTGTTGGGTCATGCCAGACCTACTTATTTACTATCGTAAGCCGGGAACAAGACTAAAACGATATATAAGGGAAGGTGACCAATCTAGTCGCCATTGTTGGGTCATGTCAGACCCACTTATTTACTATAGGACGTCGCTTACAATACTATAGCTATACATAAGAGAATATGACTAACCTAGTCGCTATTGTTGGTTCGTGCCAGACACACTTATTTACTATCGTACGCTAGATACAAGACTATAGCGATATATATACGAGGAATTGACAAACCTTGTCGCTAGTGTTGGTTCATTATTTATTCATTGCCATTGTTGGTTCATGTCAGACGCTCTTTATTTACTAGTGTTCGCCGGGTACAAGACTATAGCGATATGTAAGGGAAGGTGATAACTGTTATCGCCATTGTTGGTTCATGCCAGACGCACTTATTTACTGTCGTACGTCGGAGACATGACTAAAGCTAGGTCACAATACACTAAATAAATTCCTTCTTTGTTTCCATGTAAATCGACCAACTTCAGTCATCAATTGTCACACTTTCTAAGCCTTTCCCATAAAGAACACCATATATCATTGAAAAGAGTTACCTCTTAGCTTTAAAACAATCCGAAGAAAATGTGGGGTCATGTATTATGCAAGAAAGAACTCACCAGGCGAAAATGGTTACCGTCATTTACGACAAAAAAGGTCCCGGACAAACCGGTGTTTAGCATTCTCTACTTTCACTTTCAGACAAGGTCAAAAAAATAAAAGTCATCAAATCAATCATTTCCAGTGCATCCTATACACATTCGCAATGCATTTAAACTCATTGTCATATATTCAATACATACTGGTGATGGTATACACTCATTTCTACACAAACAAAGGTTTATTACTTCTGTAGTGTAGATCAAAGGGTCCGCGGATGTATTTAGCGTAATTTGACCTGAGGGAATGTGACCAACCTAATCGGCATTGTTGGTTCGTGCCAGACGTACTTATTTACTATAGACTATATTGTACGCCGGGTACCAGACAAGGTTATCATGTGACCTGGTGAGACTCAATTTTAATTACAGGACATCGGTGACTATCTGCCTAACGTCAACCAGGAATTGTCTGTCGGAAAGGTCAATGTCAGCTGCGTACAAAGGGAGACCACTCATGCATATATACTGAGTAAACTAAATGTGTGTGTACAGGAAGTGGTGAGTAATTTGTAAATATATTGTTTGATCATTTTCTTCATGCCACATCGAAATGTTCACTTGATCTCATGACTTACAAGACAAAAGCTATTGTGGTTCTTCTTATTCTCTAAAGTGGCCTTCTGTATCTCAATACGATTAAAATCACAAATAAAATCAAGGAAATAAGAATAAAGAACTCCACAGTTTCGAAAGGACGTTACCTTTATCGTGATGATTAATCGGTAATGTTTGTTTTAGATTAACTATTTCAAGAACAATGCGCGTATGTTATCCTTTCGGTGGCTATGGTTTAAATAGTTAATAAAAAAAATTGTGATGTTCAAAATCATTATAGCAGACGATATTTAAAGCTTCTGAGTAGACAACATTTGAAGTCAGTTTTTAAAAAGGATAGAAAATTCGAAACTAGGAATTACTTTTTTTCCTACATTAACATTGTAATTACTTTTGACCATATATTAATATTTGATGCGGCAAACATGTGTATGCAAGCGAAAATAGTTAAAGCAGACGACAAACCACTTAATTAAAAACATTTCAGAGCACTGAAGAACCGAAAACAATTTTGCATTACCAATATACCGAGTGGCCAGAAGAATCCCCCGTGCCACCGTCTACTGGTTCCTTCTTAAACCTGGTCCGAGTTTCAAGAAGTACTATTCGGGCACCAGACTTGCCACTGGAACCAGTTATTATACATTGTCTGTAAGTATTTCAACGGACTATTTGACATGGCAGGAAGGGGCTTAATACGAATCAAGTTTTTAAATTTGAAACAAGTAAATTCGACAAGTATCGTTCGGGTTTCACCAATGGGTTAATAGTCCACGTGGATATGCAGACAGTTGCTTGGAAAAACTGTTGTCTTAAGTACTGGTTTGTGAAAGCCAAGAAACACATGGTACTGGCCGCAGTGATATAACTAAAACGTGTTAAGAGCTGAGTTAAAACCCAATACATCATCATACGCGCTAAATTAGTTTTCACAAACATTTCGGCCGTATCACGGCGGCCAATTCACCTTTCCAGCATTTCATGGCTTTTCCATGCCAGTACTGCATACAGCCTTCTTGCCAAATAACTGACTACCTACCTATATTGACCTGTTAAACCATTGGTGTAACACGATTTGTTTAATTGTGGTTTTACACCGTTTTTAACATTACAGTTAAATCGCGGCCACAATTCACAAATTCATGATCTCTTGGTCAATAAACCAGTACTATGCTTGGAAAGTGTGCCTTGCTTAATGGAACTCTCCCTACGACCGCCAGCCCGCGACTGGCAATCGACCTTTGGACGCCTGGTTCCAAATCGTTGATGCTAACCACTCGACCACGGTGGATTCCTTGGTGTAAAACGAAAGACGCAAGTCGCGTTGACTTTTTTTCAATCATCTGAACGAATAAATGGCCGGGTCAGGCTTCGAATTCATGACCATTAGTTGTATAACCCTCGTCAGAATCGACTGATCTATCGAGGAAAGAAATATTTTTCTCGAAAACGTATCAGTTTATTGATATGTTATCTGGGCGACGTGGAATGACTAAAATTCTTTTGAAAACGGTGTAAACTGACAATTGCAGAATTTGTTAAAATATTGAATATGTATACTCTTTAGAGGGAGATTAAGTGAGTGTGTGGGAGTGAAAAAGATCTTGCTACAGTTTACACTTTAAAATTATAATAATAATAACTGTGTACTTTGTACATGTTCAATTGGGGTATTTTATTGCCTTTCTGCCAATCAATCATTCACTATTTCCAGGGCTGGGAGTGACAGAAGCGGTCTTTTCCCCGCTGTGGCCAATATTATAGAGAAAATCAATTCGGAACAACAAGCCAGTATTGTGAATGTTGTAAGTCAAGTACGGGCCCGAAGACCTCGTGCAATTCCAAATAAGGTAGGGCATATCAGATTCTCCATTACGTCAAATAGTTAAAATATATCCGTTACGTCATAAGGTGTATGTTTCTTCATAACGTCACATGGTAAAGCCTAGATGTCTCCATTACGTCGTTTAGAGAAAATAGCTCCATTTTGTCAAATAGTGTAAACATCTCAATTATTGCTTTAAGTGTCACTATTCGTTGCATCATGTATAGTAAATATCTCCATTATGTTATTTATTGTTACTATCTCCATTTCATCATATAGTTTAAATAGCTTAACTTCGTCATAAACACCGATATTTTTTTCCCGTCCATAGGTTATGTGTATAAACTTTGTTATACCATATATCCAAAGCTGGTGTCATCAAAGAAAAGTCACAATATTCCTACGTTTTGATTGGAGGAAAAGAAAGTTTCAAAACAAAACAAAAATACCCATTTTCTATTTTTAAAATGAATACAAACGAATCCTTTGTTGTCGAGTGTTGTAATTGTGACGTCATTGTAATGCAAAGTTCGAATAAATACCAAAGATGAAAATGGTAGGAAAGGATAGTGTGACTCGTAAATGATGTCCTGTAAATTCTGTATTTTTTCATATATATTACTTTATGATGGGCAATTCGATTAATTGTTGTACCTGTCATATTTCAAAGCGGAATATATGCTTCAACATATGATGAGTTTTAGATAATTAGCATAGGACAGTAGGAGTCGTAAATTACTAATAAAAACATCTCTATATAGTCCCGATAATCGGCATCACCATGAAAATGTGTTTGTTAATACGAGATTGATAGCACCTATACTCTTATAGTGTAAATATCAGCATTACGACACATAGTGTAAATATCCGCATTACGGCATATAGTGTAGATATCTATAATGATGTTTTATGTATGTGTGTGTGATGTGTTTTTCAGGAGCAATTCAAATATTGTTACGAGTTAGCCAGTCTGTATGTAGAGAACAACAGTGTGTATTCGAACATATTATGACATTCTAGATGGGCGCCTTATTTAATGATTTGGACACACAAAACTAACGGAGCAATACTTCGAACTTCAAGAAAGAAACTACCATTTAGACTTGTTTATAAATGCAATTTTCATGGAGCGAATATGTATCAGATCGTAAGAGACGACATTTCATATAATCCACTGGGGGATATTTCCTAGTAAAAAATATTATTTAACATTCAAAGTCTCTGTATTTGTTTGTATACATTTTCTTAACATACTAAGTACATATAGTGTTAATTAACCATTTGCCATTTGCTTTATGTGTTTTTTACCGAGTGATATTTACAGGAGCTTTGTTTGTATGGTGTTCAACGCCGCATTCAACAGTTAGTCAGACATATCACGGCGCTTCCTGGGTAAATCACTATAAATATTGGTTATTTACAAGGAACTGTTGGTAATGTTATCCTGGCACCAGCGAAGTTATTTGTTTAATTGACCATTTGCGAGTTGTATGGTGTTTAACGCTGATGGGGATCGAACCCTGGTTATCCGCTCTTGTGACGGAAGCCCTAACTTCTAAAAACGAGTGACATATACATGCTCAAACATTGTCTGTATTATATTTATGTTTGTACATATATCACAACTACATAATATAAGATTTAAATGCATTGCCAATACGCAGACTCCCCTCAATGTAAATAATTCCTGTTGTTTGTGTAATGACTTCGAATTTGAGTTGTGTCTGTTCTGTTGTGGTCCTAACCATTTCCCATACACTAAAGATCTGCAGAACACCACGGTGATATCATCTGGATAAAGGTATGGAAAATCTCTTTATATGAGATGTTATTTTTAAAATATAATTGGACATTTTGGAGCAAAAGGAGAAATTGCTCATTATGAGCAATTTCTCCTATTGTCACAATGTTTTTTTTAAATTCCTTTACTGCAGAAACGTCAGCAAGCGACTGTATGTGGGAAAGGGTTAAGCCGTTTTCAACAGTATTCTATTCACATCACGGAGACGGCACACTTTGTCTGAGATATTGGTAAATTTCAAATACTGAAAGTCGGGTTAACATGAAAACGCCAAAGATTAAATCAATTCAAAGATGTTTAAAGTACAACGAAAACATGGACAAGAGTGTGTGAAGGGTAACGAAGGTTCCATATTCTGTTAATTTTGTTTCGTTTACACACTTACAGCATACACACTAAAAAAGAAACTGTTTTTTATTTTTAGAAAAGTATATTGAATTTGTTTGTGGTTTGAAGTATACATTCCTATGTGTTTGAGTGCCAGCATAAATGCAACAATGCATTAAACTGTCCTTCAACAGTAGATGAACTATTTATGTTAACTATCCCTTGAAAATTTACTTCGTAAAACGGGAGTTGTTTCCCTTATATATTGTAAGGCGCAATAAAGTACCCAGCGTGTACTCTCCACAACTTAGAGTTATTTTGATACGTTAAACACCATAAACAATAAATGTAACTGTTTATGCATTTGTAAGAAACCAACATATTGGATATTTGTCGGCGGGATATTTATTTATGCAAGAGGTTAAGTGAAAACAAGGCTTGACATCTGATCCTACGGCAATACTGATCATGATTACATGTATGTGAATCGGGTGTCTCCGGCCATCTCAAGGAAGTAACATAAATTCGTTTAACATGCAAACTGATATCTACTGAATCAAAACCATAAATATGTGTGATTCAAGAGGCATCTTTTAAAACAATTACTGTGTTATAACATGACATTTGCCTATTTTGAGTATTCAATTAGAATTGGTGAACTATTATACAGTGCGCACACTTTTTACAGCGACTGTATGGTCAACATCCGTTAAAATCGTTTCGATCGCAATAGTCTGGTTGAATTGTTTCGCATTATTTACTTCAAGATTGCAATTTAAATTTTCCGTCTTTTCAAATGTAGTTACACGTGTTTAATGTGGGTTTCTTTCTAAGAAACAGTACAATATTTTAACATTGCTCATCATCAAAACGTTTATATAACTCTCATGTTTAATTGAATTTTAATTTGTATTTTCCTGTCATGTATATTGTATGTATATGTATGTGTTTAGACAATGTACTTTGTACACGTCATTAATAAAATGTTCTGTCTGTCTGGCTATGAAATGTAATTTAGAAAGGTTACATCACCATGACAGACACGTGTGTGTATCGAACTAGACTGAGAAGCCCCAAATCCCACTAATACGTCACAAGGCAACGGCGATAAGGGTATTTGACAGCCACGAGCATGGATCGAACTGGACCAACAAGCCCTAAATCCAACTAGTGTGTTACAATGCAATGGAGGAAAGGGTATTTAACCGGCATGAGCGTGGGTCGAACTGTAACGCAAAGTCCTAAATCCCACTAGTACGTCACAAGGCAATGTATGGCGGACAGGGTATTTAACGGGCATGGGCGTGGACTGAACTTGAACGCCAAGTCCTAAATCCCACTAGAACGTCACAATGCAATGGCGGAAATGGTATTTAACGGGCATGAGCGTAGATCGAACTGGAAGGCCAAGCACTAAATCCCACTAGTACGTCACAAGGCAACGACGGAAAGGCTAGTTGATGGCCACGAACAGGGATCGAACTGGAAGGCCAAGTCCTAAATCCCACTAGTACGTCACAAGGCAATGGCGGAAATGGTATTTGACGGCCACGAGCGGTGATCGAACTGGGAAGACAATCCCTAAATCTCGTTAGTACGTCACACGGCAATGGCGGATTTCTCCACGTGATGTTAATACATCATAAACAACATGGCTCGTTTCTATCTTTTAATGATTAATACAAATGTATTTAACAACATAATCGCTACATCTTTATCTTTTGCTACACCTTTTTTTTTTAAATATCTGAGTTGTTAACCCATTACTTCACATGACTTTTTAAAAGACATCTGCTTTACAATCATCAAACGAACAATTTCAGCAATCTAGAAATCCTAATTTGATAAAGAGTTGAAAATATTGCAATAAAAGGTGAAACTGCTCGTTTTGATCAATTTCATCTTTTATTGCAACGTTTTCAAAAGTCATGTTCAATGACAGGAGTCAAATTTCGCCTGTGTGAAGTAATAGGTTAAACTGAGTTGTTTAAATGTACATTCATCTACAACAATAAAACAGCTATTGTATAATAAACTGCACTTCTAAAAAAAAATGTTTCCTGTTAAAACCGTTTTCAATAAAACCTTTAGCCAATACTTTAACAGTAGTCCGGAAGTCGAGTTACTTCCGAATTATCGCTGAATTCCTGCATCAACTTTTATTTTATTTGTTTTATCAGATTTGCAAATCAATTATACTTAAGAGCATACGACGAAAACTGCCGATACTGTTTTCATTGGACTGACTCGTTCCAGTAAGTGGTATTAGAGTTACCCCGCATATGACACACTGTACTGGTTGATTTGCTAATGAGTCTAATTACATTACAAGACGTATTATCCTTTCCCACATACAATAAATATGCAGCAGACAACTCAGATTGAAAACATATTGGCAAGAATATGAAAAACCTTTGTAAGTGAAAGTATAATAGTTCAATCGAGTGGAACACATTGCCCCGACGCTAACCACTCGAACACAGCGAATCAAAACATTGGCGACATAAAACACTGATATCAATAACCAACCATTTTGGTGTAAATATATAAAACAAGAGGGTCAGGACCGCCCTCGATCGCTCATCCGATTGTCGACTTAAACACTCTTTACATTGAGTCTTCGATGCTGGATACCAGCCGCATACATCAATAAACCAACCGTTTTTATCCAGTATTCGTACCGTTTGTGTGGAAAAACTCCAAACGCAGAACCCACTCATCACGGTATTCGAACCCGGAACCTTTGGAACGAGAGGCGTATCTTCCGTTTAACTATTGAATAGAGTTGAAAACATTGTAGCAAACGTTGAATTGCTCCTTGCCACAATGTTTTCAAAAGTCATCTGCTGCAGTTGCCTCAAAATACGTCTCCAAGTAAAATGAATGCTAACCTGTTTGCTAGTCTAACACTTTCCCACATACTGCAATTCTGCAGCAGACGTTTTAAACAAGAGGGCCATGGTGGCCCTGGATCGCTCACCTTAATTATACAATGTACTACAATGCAAAACAATATTTTCCTTCATTTGGCCTAGTAATCTATATTTTTTTACCTGATATGACCCATATTCTAACATGGACTAGATATCATTAAGACAACATTCTGATAAAGTTTCAACTTGCTGAAAGTAAAAATGCGGCCTCCGGAGTTTGAACAATATGTTCCTTTATTGACCTAGTTTCTGTTCTAATATGACCCATATTCGAACTTGACCTGGATATAATTCAGACAAACATTCTGACCAAATTTCAAGCTGCTGTAGCAAAAAATGCGGCATCCAATGTGTTCACAAGATTATCCATCAATTTGATCTAGTGACCTAGTTTTTGACCCAGCATGACCCATATTCAAACTTGGCCTACATATCATCAAGAAAAACATTCTGATAAAGTTTCATCATGCTGAAATTAAAAATGCAGTATCCAGAGTGTTAACAAGATTACCCTTCAATTTGGCCTAGTGACCTAGTTTTTAACCCGGTATGACCCATATCCGAACTTGGCTTAGATATCATTTAGACAAACATTCTGACCAAATTTCAAAAATGCGGCATCCAAAGTGTTAACAAGATTTTTCTTTAATTTGGCCTAGTGACCTAGTGTTTGACCCGGCATGACCCATATTCAAACTTGGCCTATATATCATTCAGCTCAACATTCTGAACAAATTTAAGCCGCTTTAGCAAAACATGCGGCATCCAAAGTGTTAACAAGATTTTCCCTCAATTTGGCCTAGTTACCTGACCCAATATGACCCATATTTGAGCTTGACTTAGATATCTTTAAGACAAACATTCTGACTAATTTTCAAGCTGCTGAAGCAAAAAATGCGGCATCCAAAGTGTTAACAAGATTTTCCTTCAATTTGACCTAGTTTTTGCCCCGGCATCACCCATATTCGAACTTGACCTAGATATTTTTAAGACAAACATTCTGACGAAATTTGCGGAAGCTGGAGTGTTAACAAGATTTTCCTTCAATTTAACCTAGTGACCTACTTTTTGACCCGATGTGACCCATGTTCAAACTTGACCTACATAATATCAAGACAAACATTCTGATAAAGTTTCAATATGCTCAAGTTGAAAATGTGGCCTCCAGAGTGTTAACAAGATTTCCCTTCAATTCGACCTAGTGACCTAGTTTTAGACCTCATATGGCCCAGTTTCGAACTTGTCCAAGATTTTATAGAGATGAACGTTCCGATAACTTTTCATGAAAATTAAATGCAAAATGTAGCCCGTAGAGTTTTAACAAGCTCAAATGTTGACGACGCATGACGCACGACGCACGACGCATGACGCACGACGCACGACGCACGACGCATGACGCACGACACACGACGCACGACGCACGACGAACGGACGCCTGACAAAATGTGATCACAATAGCTCACCTTGCACTTCGTGCATAGATGAGCTAAAAAACTTCTGGTTAAAATATTGTAAACCTCTTTAAATGAAACATTAATATGAAAAAGGCAAAGCCTCATCACGAGCACAGCGTCTATAATGGGTATAAGCTGTATGTATGTGACTACCATGATTAAGGAATATGTTAAAAGCTGTCGGAACTGAGACCGTTTGTGTACACTACCCATACTTTATCTGTTGGTGCAAAGTCAAATCATCAACACTTTTAACAATCATTCTGAAAAAGCTTCAAGCTGCTGAAGGAAAAGTGTGGTTTCCAGACTAACAATATTTTCCTTCAATTTTGGTAAAGTGACCTAGTTTATGACCCAGCATGATCTATATTTAAACTTGATATATAATTCTCCAAGATATCAATTATTCTGACAAAGTTTCAACATGCTATTAAAAGATAAAAATGCAGCCTCCAGAGTGTTAATAAGATGTTCCTTCAATTTGAACTTGTGACCTAGTTTTTTACCTCACATGACCCAAGTTACAACCTTATAATAGATATCTTCCAGACAAACATTCTGACAGTTGTTCAAGCTGCTGAAGCAAATAATGCAGTCTCTAGTGTGTTAACAAGATAATCCTTCCATTTGGCCAAGTGACCTAGTTTATGACCGGATATATTTAAACGTAGCCTAGATATCATCAAAACAGTTATTCTGAAAATATTTCAACATGCTTAAGTTTAAAATAAGGCATCCAGAGTGTTTACAATATTTTCCTTCAAATTGACATTGTCATCTAGTTTTTCACCTCACAGGACCCAGTTTATTTACTTGGCCAAGATTCGATTGAGATAATCTTCTGAAAGAACAGGACTTTCTTACTACATTTAATTATATAAAACAAGCTTGATATGATTGTGTTGAACTTACCGGTTTATAAACTTTACCTTGTATGAATCCATTAGTATTATATGTAATCATCTGAATTTCCTCTCCTGTCATCGTCATAACAGCTGTAATTCCATCATTGTATGATTTTCTCTCAATATATTCCCTTGTTTGATGTTAATGCAGGAAGTTATATTATCCCACAGTCAAAGATACATGCAATTCTCATTGTGTTGACAGGCACTAATGACCAAAGGGTATATCACTAACTGCCTATATGAACTTCTTCACCAATTATCGCCATAACAGATGTGATTCCATGATTGTACCGGTTACTCTCAATCCATTTACTGTTTTTATGTGTGTGCATGAAAGAATATTACCCCTAGGTCACAGATGCATACAATTTACATTTTATAGACAGATACCAATGGCCAAGGGTTATATCACTAACTGCCCATTTAAATGTCCTCTCTAGTTTTCACCATAAGAACTGCTATTCCATGATTGTATGGGATGTTCTTAATCCATTCTGTTTTAAAATAAAACTTGATGCAGAATATCATAGACTGCTGTTTTAATACATGACATCAGACAATAACTGCAAAATAAAGTGTCTTTAAATAAAATAAAATGATAAATTAAAGAATGGGATAACAAACACTATACATTTTTCTACTTTTTCATTTTAAATAGCCTAATATTTAAAACATAGACCAGAATTGAAAACAATATATATGTATATTAATTATTATGTCAGAAACTCAAGCTTTGGGCTCTGCGACCAGTTTTCCAGTTTTGATTTAGATCAGTTTGTACCTCTGTGCAGTCTTATCTGGATCCTTTTAACATCAACTGCGAAACAAGCTGTTAGTTGTAACTGATAAGCCATTATTCTTAAATATTCCGTCCACATTGTAAATGTGTTTAACCACTAAAAAATGAAGTGAAGGTCATGCAGCAGAAACGTAAGATGTAACGTCATAAAATGTGTAAACTAGAGAATAATATAGACACATTAATACAACTTCTGATTACTTTACTTTTAGATGATCCCATCATTTGTGACCTACCAATAACATTGATTGAAATAAACGAGTTCTTATCTATGATGGGACTTCATTGACGGCTGATACAATACCCAGTTACCATCACTCATTGAATATACACACCTGCTAAAGGATGCCAGTGATCGACTGCCCTATTGCAGACTGTGAATACGCCACCCCTGACGTGGATGCCATTGTGGCCGCAGCTCTAATCTCAACTCATGCAACCATCCATAATGCCACCGCTTACCTTGCTGCTATCGCGAAGGTTGAAAAACTCAAACGACCAACAATATCATCTGTCGGCACCAGTGAGGACTGGTCATATTTCCTATTCAGATGAACTAATTATGTTGAAGCCACCAAGGTTACCGGCAAGGACAAAGTGATTCAACTGTTAGAGTGTTGCGATGAGCATTTACGAAAGGATCTTACTCGTACAGCCGGTGGAACATTAACAAATAAATCCGAGACAGAAATCATTAAGGTTATGAAGACACTCGCCGGGAGAGAAGAAAATACCATGGTTGCTCGGGTTACTCCATACAATATGCGCCAAAACAGAGATGAACCGATTCGCTCATTTGGTGCCCGGCTCCGTGGCCAGGCAGAAGTCTGTACATTTGTTATCAAGTGCCCCAATTGTGATGGCAATGTTGACTATACAGAGGCAGTTCTTACTGAATTGCTTAGTCGAGGCTTATATGACAGTGAAATCTAGCTCGACCTCCTGGGTGACATAAACCAAGAAATGACATTAGAGGAAGTATTCAAATTTGTTGAAGCCAACGAATCTGGTAAACGCTCTGCCTCACGCCTACTGGACACTCACACTCATGGTGCAGAGGCAGCTAGTAGTTCATACAGACGTTGAGTAAATGACTCCATGAAAGATCGCAATCGGTGCGAACAAAAGAACAATGACAAACACGAATTGTGTTCTTACTGTGGAAAGAAAGGACACGGGATTCGCTCGTCCCCACATATTAGGAAAGAAGAGTGTGCAGCTTATGGCCATACATGTAAATATTGTGGAATCAACCACCACTTTGACAATATGTGTAGGAATAAAAACAAATTTGAACCTATGTCAAAATCGCCTGCTGAAAATGAAGGTGCCGTGTTCGACTCCCTCTGCGTTATCAACAACATTAGTAAGCACCGCTATTCCTTTTGGCCATCACTTTTACAGCCAGCTGCCTGATACTTGGGTGAAGCGTCCCTCCATACCACAGCTATTTGTCAACCTGATTGTGTGAGTCCATCGCGAGGATTATGAATCACTCGGCTTCCATCTCATCTCTACACATTAGACATTCATTCTCCCCTGCATGGCCGACACCGGTTGCCAGAGTTGTCTAGCTAGCATCAAGGTCATCCATCGACTCGGAATGGAGAAGAGCGACTTAATCCCCGTTACATTAAAGATGCATGCTGCCAACAACAAAGGAACAACCATTCTAGGTGCAATCATACTTCGATTCGCCGGCAAAGACAAATAGGGCAACATGATTGAGACCCGTCAGATAACTCCGATAACTCTACAAGTTCTACATCAGCAGGGATGCCTGTGTCTGCCTTCAAATGATTACGGACACATTTCCAACGATTGGGGATACTGACGGCAACCAGACAATCCACACCTTGAACGATGGTCCACCTGTTAGTGATAGCAATGACAATGGACTAGCCACAGAATGCAACTGAATGCAACTGCCCACGCCGCCAGATGCCACCATCTCCCCCTACAAAGCTGCCATACCCTGCAAATAAGTACAACCGTGAGGCACTCCGACAATATCTACTCAACCACTACCAGTCTAGCACATTCAACACTTGTGAACATCAGCCATTACCTATGATGGAGGGTCCCCCACTTCAACTTATGGTCGACTCTTCTGCCACACCCGTAGCGATACACACTCCTGTGTCAGTGCCTATTCATTGGCGAGACGACATCAAGGCGGGACTAGATAGAGATGTCAGATTCGGAGTGATCGAACCAGTACCGGTTGGTGAACCAGTGACATGGTGCCATCGCATGGTCGTTTGTGCCAAGAAGAATGGCAAACCGAAGTGCACCGTTGACTTGCAACCTCTGAACGCACACGCCACACGTGAGACCCATCACACGCAATCACCATTCCATCAAGCAAGATCAGTGTCACAGCGGACAATAAAGGCTGTTTTTGATGCATGGAATGGCTATCACAGTGTCCCTCTCAGAGAAGAAGATAGGCATCTTACCGCCTTTATCCCCCCCCCCCCCCACACACACCCTGGGGAAGATACCGCTACCGCGCCGCACCACAGGGCTACATTGCGTCGGGCGATGGCTACTCTAGACGGTTTTATGAGATTTTCGCAGAGGTACCAAACAAGACTAAGTGCATCGATGACACACTGCTCTGGTCCAACAGTCTGGAGGAAAGCTTCTTCCATGCATGCAACTGGCTGGACGTATGTGGTAGGAATGGCATAACCCTCAATCCGGAGAAGTTCATCTTTGGACAGGAAACCGTGTAATTTGCAGGCTTCGAAATCACTGCAGACAGTGTAGGACCTTGCAGAAAGTTTCTCAATGCAATCATTGATTTCCCACAACAAAGAAACATCACGGACATCCGATCTTGATTTGGGGTCATCAACCAGGTGTCATATGCCTTCAGCATAACTGACCGAATGCTTCCCTTCCGTGACTTCCTTAAGCCAGGCACACCCTTCCATTGTAATGAAAACCTCGACGAGCTACTGGCAGAATCGATTGGTCTGAAGTCGGAATAGGATTCTGGATCTTTCAAAAAACACTGTAGCTGCCCTAAGACTGAGCTGTTCTGTTGCCCAACAGGTTGGAGAATAACATTTGTTGGTAGCCGCTTCACACACAGTGCTAAATCCCGTTATGATCCAGTGAAGGGGGAACCCTAGCAGTTGCCGATGTCCTGGACAAGGCTCGTTACTACGTTCTAGGATGCGAGGAGCTCATTATCGCCGTGGACCATAAACCACTCCTTAAGTTATTCGGAGACCGGTCATTCGATGATATATCGAACACACGACTTCGAAACTTGAAAGAAAAAACGCTTCGGTACAGATTCCTCATGCCCAACGTACTCGGAGTGAAACATCGGGCTGCCGATACTGTCTCCCCTATTACACATATGCCACTTAATGAAGCATCAGAGTCTATATTACCATCGCCCTCAGACCTACGACATGCCTTCCTTGCTGGCATTCAATGCATAGAGACACACCAGGACGATAGCGAAGACACTGTACATCTTGCTGCAACTTCATCCCTGCACACATTACAATCCATCACCTGGGACAAGATTCGTATTGCAACTACCAGTGATGAGAATATGTCCACTTTAGTCAACATAGTTGAAGATGGAATGCCGGAATTCCGCCACGAGCTGCCTGAACCGCTTCGTGAGTACCATCAATTCCGTGATGACCTGTACACAGTGGATGGTGTAGTAGTCTACAAAGACCGAGTTGTCTGACAGCGCTACATGCTGCGCATCAATGATCGCAAGAGCCGAGGCATCTGTATTCTAGCCTGGAATCACACCACTCTCAACAGCTGCAATCAAACCAACATAATGGTACCATCTCATCCAAATGCACCAGCGAGCCCTGCAAAATCACCAATGTACCCTTTCCAGTGTGTGTGCTCAGATTTGTTTCATGACAAAGGAATCAACTATCTGGTGATTGTCGACAGATACTCCAACTGGCCCATCGTTGAACACACCGCCGGTGGCGCCACTGGTCTAATTGAATGTCTTCGCAAATCATTTGTAACATATGGCATTCCCGACGAGCTTTCATCCGATGGGGGCCCAGAGTTCACCGCCGCCAAAACACGTGAATTCTTGAGAACCTGGGGAGTTCACTATCGACTATCGTCCGTTGCATTTCCCCACAGCAACTGCCGTGCTGAGGTCGGAGTTAAGACTACCTAGAGACTGATAACCGACAACGCTGGACCACTTGGCGAACTTGACACTGACTCTTTCCAGCGAGCGATATAACAGTACCGCAATTGCCCAGACAAGGACACTGCACTATTTCCAGCTATATGTGTCTTTGGCAGATCTATCAAAGATTTCATTCCCATCCTCCCTGGTCGATATAAACCACATAACACCTGGCAGGAGACCTTGGCCGCCAGAGAAGAGACACTTAGAAACAGACACGAGACACTTAGAAACAGACACATAAGGGCTGATGAGCGTTGGTCTGAACATACCAAACAACTACCATCTCTCATCGTTGATGACCATGTCCGCATCCAAAACCAGACTGGACCCAACCCTTGAAAATGGAATAAAGCTGGCATGATAATTGAGGTACGCAAACATGACCAGTATGTGGTGAGAATTGATGGCTCTGGTAAAGTAACACTACGCAATAGAACATTCTTACGCAAATATGTTCCGGTCTATCCCCAGAGACCACGAACCAGTATCGATGATGACATGAAGAACTTCAGGCCTTACCACGCACCTGAAAGTCCCACACAGTCCATTCCCATCGAACAGGCCTTACCACCCAGCTCTACTGCATCGCCAACAATTCATGTACTACCGGAAAGTCCTATGTCACCAATTTACGAACTACCATGGCTCATACACCACCTGCCACCACGCTGGAACGACCAACGTTGGACGAGACCACAAGCACACCTGCCCGCTCTAAGCCAGCCACATGTGGTACACCGCTGCGACGGCTTTCAGTTTCTCCGATTCCGTATCCACCTACGTCTCCAGCTAAAGAACAAAGTCAAACACCTATGTCTCGGATACTACAACAATGCCCATCAGTCACTGCCACCAAGGGATCCACACGCACCCGCAAACGACCCGCTTGGCACAACTCAGGAGACTATGATATGTCTACAGAATAATCATTGCTATAAATACTATCTAGTGACCCAATCTCCAATGTTTGATGGGATAGTGTAAACCGCGTTAAGTATATACATTCTTAATCAGTGTTTGATAGGACAGTCTCAATCTTTTTCATTACACACATTCTTAAATAGTGTTTGACCAGAACGGCTAATTCTAAATGTTTTCATTATGCACAATATTAATCCGTCCTTGTTATATAGTTACTTCAGTTCATATTGTTACCTCAGTAAAGACATACCAAAGACTTTGGGGAGATAGAAAATAATATAGACACATTAATACAACTTATGATTACTTTACTTTTAGATGATCCCATCCTTTGTGACCTACCATTAAAAGTGATCAAAATAGACGAGTTCTTATCTATAAACAATCCGCACTCCAGAACTTCCAAGAACACTTCTAAAAATAGATTTACTTTCTTATGTGCTATTTTAGTGATATGTATGCATAGGGTCATATTTAATTCTTGCATGTCTCTGATTTGGGTGTATGTTCACCCAATTATTGCATTGATCTTTGACAGTCCGAAGGAGTTTTTGTCAGAAGGACTGACGACTTTAGCAGGTCTGCGTAGCATTGAGAGTGGAACAAATTGACCACGAAGAGCATCTTAGATCAGAGAGTGAAACAAAAATCTCATCGCCACGAACATCCGCCAATGAATGCAAAACATCGCTGATTCTCAGATTTAAAATACAGCTAGATTTTATATCATTATCTACAAGAACGCCAAAATGAAATTATCTGTGTTAATTTATGTTATTCTAGGGAAAACGAGAGAGATAAATAATTCTTACATAAAGCAAAGAAACTCATAGCCGATAGGTTCTGGTTGTCAACTTTTACTGTAAACAAAATAGTTGTTGTCGTTATCTCGGAAACCAGCTGGATGTGGACGAATGTAACGTCGGTCGGATGTGGATAAATGTCAGTCATGGTTCTCTGCTTCGTTCTATGTAATTTTACTGGGAGTTCACGACCTGGACCATAGTAAATTTGCATCCAAATTGTTTCCGTACTGAATATAGGAAATTTCCCCTTTTTAAGGTTAAACCTCAAAACGTGCTGCAAGAAACGAGCTGTGCTCGATATAATCATTGATAATTAATCAAAGATTATGAGCAATTTCTTCCTTTGTCACAATGTTTTCAAAAGTCGTCTGCTGCAGAGGCGTTAGAAAGCGTCAGGCTTAAAAGCTATTTTTGATTGGTCGGTTCGACTGACAAACGCCTAAACATTGTGTTATGTACATTTTGATACAACGTTGTTTTTACAATACAATAAAATAATAAGTATTTTGCAGCCTACGGATTTCTATAACAGTGTGGACAAAGGTTGAGATCTAACGCCATTTTCAAAGAAATTCATATCACGGCAGCCAGTTTACCTATTCATGTGATTCCTGGCCTTCTCACACCAGTTATCCACACCCCAATATTTCCACATAGACTGGTGAAAGACAAATGACGCTTGTTACAATGACTTTTGTCAAACGTCGGAAAGAATGTTGGCCGAGCTGGGATTCGATCTCACAACCCCTGGATTGACAGCCCGCGTCGCTACAGACTGAGCTACCGGGGCTCGGCGTGGACAAATGAGAAGCTGTTCCAAAATGAGCAATGTCTCCTTTGCCCCAAATGATTTCAACTCATGCTTCTATATCTTAACGTTGTTTTAGCATAAATATTTTAAAAGCAGTCGAATTGCAATATAGCATATCAGGCATACAAATTGTAACTTCCTTGCAACAGATGACAACGTAACTAAGCTAAACACTACATTGCAAAGAAATGCGCAAGTTAATTACCTTTTGAAACGTAATTACCGAGTTATAGCTTAAAAAATTATTAAATATTTGCAGCCATCTAAAACAAGATGTCGATCCAAATTATTATCCAAGAGTGAAGAAGACTGCAACCGATTGGCCCAAACAGGCCACGTGATTGCAGCTACCTTTTGATTGGCTTGTGAAAGTACCCCAGACAGGTGCACCCGATTCTTGTGTCGGGGATGGAATTGTTCCACTAATTAATAGAACAAGGTTATTCATACAATCCAGTAATAGAACAAGGTTATTCCTACAATACATAAAACCTTTTATGGTGGCATAAAATAACATTTGTATAACATTATGAACAAAGGAGACATTGCGCCAGAATGAGCAATGTCTCCTTTTCCCACAATATTTTCAACTCATGCTTCGACACTTTCACGTTTTACGCTCTTCAAGGTATTTTGAAAGCAGAGGACTTTTAAATAACATATGAGGTATACGATTAAGGAAAATAAAGAATTACACGTAATCCAATGTCACTCATTGTGAAGCATGAATAATACTTTCTTTAACACGTGTATTTTGACCTAGTAAAAAACAAACAATGGATTGATGTAGCATTGCGGCATCACAGGCTCCAAGCTCCACATTTCATTTTGTAATGGGAAAATAATTATACAACACTGTTCAAGTGAATTAAAAACTCGCATAAACACACTATCAATTTATACATAAACAGGATTTTAAACAACTCTGGACATTCTAGTTGTCAAACCATGTAAGGTCAGGACTTTATTTAATATTTTATTATAGTAATCATATATCATAGCTAATAATTGATTGATTGATTGGGGTTTAACGCCGTTTTTAACAATTTCTCAGTTCACGGCGGCCAGTTCAGTTACTCATGAATTTCCTGGTTTTCTCAAACCAGTACTCCACACAACAATCTTCCCAAGCAACTGGCTGCTTTTCCACATAGACTTAGCCCATTGGTGGAAGACGAATGACGCATGTCGCATTGACTTTTGTCAATCGTCGGAAAGAAAGTTGGCCGAGCCGGGATTCGAACTCACAACCCCTTGATTGACATCCCGCGTCGCTACCGACTGAGCTACCGGGGCTCGGCATAGTTGATAATAATGATAATAGTAGTAATAGTAGTAATAATGATAATGATAATAATGAATGAATGAATGTAGTACTAGTATTAGTATAACTAGTAGTAGTAGTAGTAGTAGTAGTAGTAGAAGTAGTAGTAGTAGTAGTAGTAGTAGTAGTAGTAGTAGTAGTAGTAGTAGTAGTAGTAGTAGTAGTAGTAGTAGTAGTAGTAGTAGTAGTAGTAGTAGTAGTAGTAGTAGTAGGTAGTAGTAGTAGTAGTAGAAGTAGTTGTAGTAGTAGTCATAGTAATAATACATTTATAATAAAGGCTGTCGAAATGGAACCATATATTACTTCGAGTGATCGAAGTGTTGAGGAATCCCTCGATATTTGTTAAATTAATGCATTTACAACTTAATTTTGTAAAGCAAGACAGTGATAAAATCAAATCAAGAAAATGACGCAGCAGAAGTTCTAATTGCTTTTCTGAGAAAGTAGTAAGCGTCAATGCAGATGATAAAGTGTCATATTATCTTTTCAGATAAGACACTTTTCGGTACGGATGAGTAAAAGCCTTCAAAAATGAAGATCTGCCTGACTTTGAAGACAATCGTTTGGGGATTGCTTTTTGTCTTCCCAGTTGATATCAAAGGTAACTTTTATCATTACACCACGCATGGATTTAGGAAGATTTAGCTACCATGTCGTGCGTCTGTGTGTGTGTCCATGTTGTGGGTACGATATAGAGAAATCCGTACCACTGAGAATAATCATACTGTGGTTACATGTTCAAAATTACGACAAGATGAGTCCTAATTAATGTCGCGTCAGATGTCAAATTTGGTTGAATTGTCAAATGATGTCGTAAAGCATGATATAAAGAACACCGTAAAACTGCGGGTAATAATTAATAATACTTCATAGCATGTTCGACATTATGAGAAGATTTGCAATTTTGGTTTTCATGGTCACAGGTCAAAGGTCAAGGTCACTAAAGTCAATTACTAAATTATCTCGGAAACATGATTTAGAGAAATCAGGTTGTTTCGCAGGTGACAATGTCTTAACTGAGACTGTGTACAATGTGGACGGTATGTAGAATGTTCCTCGTCTCAAACAACCTTGGGTATGTGGATTCAACTGTGTGGAACGGTGTTGAACCTATCCGTTCAGCGTCTGTTTGGAAACGTCTCTTCCGAACCAACTCAAGCTCTGAGCTGGTGTTGAACCTATCCGTTCAACGTCTGTTTGGAAACTTCTCTTTCGAACCAACTCAAACTCTGAGCACCCTGTGTGAAATATCCTAGTGCTGAACCGATGCCAAACCACGTATATGTAGGTTCGAACTGCTCAACCGATGTAGCGTATTTCAGCTGATACTCCTCTGGTAGAGTGGTCTATTTATTTCAATTAGACGTTTAAAGCATTGATGGAGAAATCGCAGTATTTCGTGTAAAACGATAGCGTAGCGTATCTCCTTTTTTCTACGGAAATATGCACTATTTATACTAGTCTTATAAAACGTTCAATAAAACTCATTTAAAAATAAAAATCGAATGAAACCACTTTCGATACCACACTTTCATATATGCCATTTTATATATTAAATTAACCTTTTAATATCTATAAAACATGAAACTTTAATAATAATAAAACAGTTAAAAATCAGCAATTTGTGTTTTATCAACGTAATCATAACATAATCAAAGTACGTTTGGTACTACATTTAAAAGGAATTATATACGAAACGAAGTACGCCTGTACACAACAGATTATTCTGACAATTTGATTAAAAAGGTTTTCAAACTGGATTAATTCAATCTAAGACAGTATGCAAAGAACAAAGCAACATGGATAAATTATTTTATTTTTCAGGCCGGACATGCCAGTGTACATATTGGAATGAAAATAACTGTAGGTCATGCAATGTCGGTTGTTATCTAACGTCAGACGGCCGGTGTTACGAATGTCAAACAAACACGTGTACTGATGGATGTGCGGATGGATATCATTATTATGACAGTGGTGGCTATTGCCGACCATGTCTAAACGAATGCGTTACATGTAACAGTTACTCTGATTGCACGTCATGTATAGCAGGACGTACTGGTTCATATTGCCAAAACTGCAAAGACGGGTATTATCTTAACGATGGGAAATGCTATCAGTGTAATGCCAAGTGTCTATATGATAAATGTTTTGACTACGGCGGAGGGTGCATAGATGGATGTAAAATGGGCTGGTCAGGCTGGAGATGCAATCATGCGTGTGCTACAACTTGTAATTCGTGTGAACTATTCAATACATCGACATGCACATCGTGTAAGCCAAGCTATTACGGACCTAGCTGTAACATGGAATGTAGCAAATACTGTGGTAATATGAGCGAAGCCAGACAATGCCAACAGGATGACGGTACCTGTCTTGATGATTGCGTGAAGGGATATAAAGGTGACCAGTGTGACGTACCTTGTGATGCCGGCTGTCGCAGTGATTGTGATCGAAATACAGGTGTCTGTGATGGTAAGATTGTATTCTTTAATTTCCTCATTAATAGTTTTTAACATCATTCTAAGATAGCAAACATGTCATTCATAGAATTACAATATTTGTTTCCATGATATTTTACGCCGTTTTCAACATTATTTCAGTTATATCACGGCGATTGTTCACTTATTCATGATCCCTGGGTAAACAAACCAGTACTAGGCTAGAAAATGTGCCTTGCCAAAGGGCACTCCACCATGACCATAGTGCCGTGACCGGGGATCGAACCCGGGACACCCGGTTTCAAATCCCTGACGCTAACCACTCGACCTTGTTTCCATGAACCATGGAGTCCTTTGATATATTAAGTGTATCCAGGACCATAGCTTTCAACCGTTTGTCATTTTTTCTACACTTTTAAGATTTTTAGTTCATAGAAAAGGCGCCGATAATTTCGCTAGCGATGGCTCAAGGTGAACATTGTTGATAATCACATCTTAACTTAATCGTTAACATTGCAAATAGTTTTGACGCCGTATCCTTTGGTTTTAGCAGATCGATGTTGATCAATTAAACTTATTTTGATCGTAAAACATTGCAGACGTTTTCGACGTTTCAATTAATTATAACTTTAAAAAAGGCAGTAATGGCTTTCCCTCTTTGGCGTAATGGGTTGTGAGGTTGGCGAATCTTTATTAACTAGTTAAACGTTTGCAAATACTTTTCACCTCGTTCCTTTCGTTAAGGCCTTTCGTGCCTTTCGTGCCTTTCGTTGATTATATAATCTAAATGTGATAGAAAACATTTGCACATGCTTTTAAACTCGTGCTTTTTGTTTTGTTAAAGAAAAGTCGTCGTTGATTATTTTATCTAAATTTTATAGTAAACATTTGCACATGCTTTTAACAGCGTGCCTTCTGTAAAGCCAGACAGATACATGATTTGACTCTGATCTATACTTGTTTCCAGGACAAACAAGCGGTAACCAGGGCATTGGTGTCGTCATCGGAGGAGCTGTAGGATCTGCCATCGTTATTGTGTTAATTATAGTTGCAGTCTTAGTTTTCATTTTCATCAAGAGAAGACGGTACGACTTCAGATACGTTTTATTATTATTATCATAATTATTATTATTATTACTACTACACTTATCATTATTATTATTAGTAGTAGAATTATTGTATTATTATCATTATTATTATTATAACTATTAGTATCATGATTATCATTATTATTAATATAATCATTATTATTAATATTATAAGTATTATTATTATTATTATTATTACTATCATTATCATTATTATTAGTGTTATCATTATTATCATTATTTTTAATATTATTATTTCTACTACACTTATAGTTATCATTATTATTATTATTGTATTATTATTATCATTATAATTATTATAACTATTATCATTATTATTATTATTATTATTGTTATTATTATTATTATTACTATTATTATTATCATCATAGAGTGTGATTATATAAATATATATACGGTATCATCGACATTTGTGTCAGCGATTGTGCAGTCTCAATATTCCTCGCCGAGTCCCGGTAGCTCAGTCTATAGCGACGCGACCTATCAACCCAGGGGTTGTGAGTTCAAACCCCAGCTCGGCCTACATGCTTTCGGATGTTTGACAAAAGTCACTGTGACAAGCGTCATTCGTCTTCCAACAATAGGCTAACAATCTATGTTGAAAAGCAGCCAGTTGCTTGCAGAGACTATTGTGTGTATAACTGGTGTGAGATAGCCAGGAAACACATGAGTAGGTGAACTGGACGCCGTGATATTACTGAAAAACTGTTGAAAATGGCGTTAAACTCCAATCAATCAAACCTAAAGAAAAGGCGACACGGTCAAAAGTATGACTTGACCAATTCGACCTGATCCCAACAGTTGTGCATATATATATATATATATATATATATATATATATATGTGTGTGTGTGTAAGAGTCGTAATAGATCCAACCTTACCATGGCTCGAACGTTGGACATCTTAGTCCAAAAGGCGAACGCTCAACCACGCCAATATAAAAGCTAGTTTTATAGCAAGACAGTATAAGTGTCCCTTTCTACATATACATTGGATAGATATACCCTCTCCAAATTTTTGGAGTCTGAGAATGTTGTGAATTGTTGTCGAGATTTGTTCTATGTAGCCCTATGTTTGGAGCCATTGTAACAGTCCTAAAAGATCCGACCTTACCAGGACTCAAACCTTGAACCCCTCGGTCCGAAGTGGAACGATCTGCCACGTAGCTATAAAAGCTAGCTTTATAGCAAGGCAGTATACGTGTCCCCTTATACATATACATTGGCTACATATACATGGACACGAGCTCGTCAGCCGATTTGGGGTCTTATATGTGTATATTCAGACGGGCCTTTGCATACGCATAGTCTCACCAAAGTCTTCCCTGTTCGTCTATATGTTCTACAGACCCGCTTTTGCATACGCATAATCTCACCAAAGACTTCACTGTCCGTCTATATATTCCACAGACATACATACAGTCAACGTTGTTATAACATGTCTGCAGCAGATGATTTTGTCAGTGCCGTCCGTCTTAAAGATGGGGTGTCTTTGTGAATTAATTCTCCACTGTATCAAACACTGCTTAATATTCAAACAATGCACGCTTGTGTGCCCTTCAGCATGGTGCGTTTCAAAGTACTTTTTAATCTAAACAAGAAATATCTTTAAAAAATATAAACGGCGATCAATATGAGTAAACACTAAGAAATGGAACATGCGCATATTATTTGATATTTTGTCTTACTTATTAGAATGACAGAAAACAATGTTAAATATGTAATATTTGTTTTATTTATATACTTTGGTTTTGATATGAATGAAAGAGAGTAAAAAGAGCTTGCCTCTGCCGGGAAGCGAACCACAGACCTTTCACTTGTCAATCTAAGTCAACATCCATTACACTAGCACGACATGACGTTAATATGAATTCATCACATGGCTGGAGATTACACGAGGCTCCCAAGAGGTGTATTATGTAACACAGTTTAAGTTTCAATTGACAATAAATAACTGAAAACTTGTCATATTTAAAAAAAAAAAAGATTTTGCTCTTAAATATCATATTTCATACGTTTTCACTGATTGTTTTCACTTACAGGAAAACAATTAAAGGTTAGTATGCAGAACATTTCATTTTAAAACTTCACCTTATAAGTGCCTCTCGTGGGATCGCCAACTTAACTACGAACCAATCAAAACGTTTCATTTCTTTTATTTCTTCGACATTATTCATTAAATACAACATTTGATTGGTCTACAAGCTAGATCATTTGTTTAACATCTAGGTCAAAACCCACGTTAATCGTCTATCGCCGAAAAAAAAAACGTGTTCTGTATCTGTGAAACATCTGAAATACTATTGGAAACCGCTCAATGAAATAACTTATATAGTTAATGTTATTTCAGAAGGAACGAAGCCGATCCTGAAAGCAGTGTTACATATGAAAATTCTCCGATAGATACTGGTATGTATTTGCATTTACTGCCTTTTAAATGTTTGACGTTTTTTTTTTAATATTTTGAATTGGCGATATCTTAAATTGGCCGAAATCACAATAACAAGCAATTAATATACAATTATTTCATGGTTATTTACCAAAATAACCACGAAATAACTGTTTGACTACTTGATCTCGAGTTTATCTTAACACAAAAGATAAAACCTGATCAAAGAATCCCTGTTTTCAAGTAAAATGTTCAGTTCTCTTTCTGAAATATCGTCGAATCTTGACATTTTGTTTGTTTACGTCAGATGAATCCCAGTCACTCAATCGCTTGCTCGCTTCGGCAATAATCGTAACATTCCGCTTTCCAATGACATTCGCGTATCGCCATCGAGAATTTCAGTAAACTCGCGAATCGAATACGGAAAATTTGGAAATTCCAATGACTTTATAGCTCGAGAGGGAAACAGTTCATACTGTTGAACGGGAAATGGTTCAATCCAAGACAAATTGATTGATTGATTGGGGTCAGTGCTGACAAAGCCATAGTACGTTAGAACCTTAGCTCGGCCAACATACTTTGTGACGTTTACCAAACGTCAATGTGACAAACGACATGTGTCTTCCACCAATGGGCTAAAAGTCTATGTGGAAAAGCAGACAGTTGCTTGAGAACCCCATGGGTAGGTGAACTGGTGATCACTGACCTAGTTATCATAGTACAGTCAAACGTACGTTAGCGGTCACCTCTGTTAATCAGCCATTACTCAAAACAACATGTTCCTCTTTCTTTGACTTGTATTACGCAACGGCAGCCACTTTTTTACCCTACCACGAATGGCTGTTTAAGATAAGTTTGACTGTATATGCATGTTCACACACATATTTGTATTCAGTTCCGTGCAACCCCAGTGTAACAGGCAACGATATTGCAGAATCTACAGGTTTGTTTGTTAACAGTTATCACTTGGAATTCATTTCTGAAACTGAATCGTCATCACTGACATTTGACACGCTCTTACATATTTAACCCCCTTTCCCACATTCAGAATCTCGGACAGGAGACGACGTTGAACACATATGGGCACTATAAGGCAATATCTCTATATATGAAAGAATATTCTTTTAATATTTTAATAGAGATGCAAACATTGTGGCGAAGGTGTAATTGTTAAACAGTCGTCAGCAACAGAGGCGTCAGGAAGCGTCTATATATATGGAAAATGGTTAAAAATTGTTAGTGTTTAATTGACATTGTTTCCGGAATAGCGAACAATTTTGCAAAAGATTAGACAGTACGAATGTTCAGTCTTAATTTGGTCTAGACTATTCGCAAATGTTGTTAAAGTCTTGTATTACTGCTTGTGTAAATGTGCTTATACTCGTGCATTTCTGCTTGTGTTTATGTTTTTTCAAAACAAGTCGATATATAGCAAATATTTTTGAAGGCGTCGTAAAGCATCTTTCAAACGACATCAATTTTATGTTACTGTTTTTCAGCTCATGACAGAACTGTATCACCGGTGACTGTATCCGCATCACTAGGACCAGTCCCGGATAGGGAAGGTAAATATATATAGTCATCGATGTTATGTTTGTTTCTTCCAGCTCATTGCACAACTTTAACTTCATCATTAGTACCAGTCCCGAAAAGGGAAGGTAAATATATAGACATCGATGTTATGTTTCTTTCTTTCACCTCATTGCACAACTTTAAACCCATCACTAGGACCAGTCACGAATGGGAAAGGTAAATATATAGACAACGATGTTATGTATCTTTCTTTCACCTCATTGCATAACTTTAAACCCATCACTAGGACCAGTCACGAATTAGGAAGGTATATATACATAAATCGCTGTTTCTTTCTTTCAGCCCATTACACAACTTTTAACCCATCACTAGGACCAGTCACGAATGGGGAAGTATATATGAAGACATCAATGATATGTTTCTTTCTTTTAGCTCATTACACATATTTTAACCTATCATAAGGACCAGTCACGAATGGGGAAGGTATATATTTAAACATCGTTGTTATGTTTCTTTCTTTCAGCTCATTACACAGCTGTAATCCCATCACTAGGACCAGTCACGAATGGGGAAGGTATATATGAAGACATCATTGTTATGTTTCTTTCTTTCAGCTCATTACACAGCTGTAATCCCATCACTAGGACCAGTCACGAATGGGGAAGGTATATATGAAGACATTATTGTTATGTTTCTTTCTTTCAGCTCATTACACAACTGTAACCCCCTCACTTGGCCAAGTATATGAGGAACTCGATAAAAACGACGACGTTGATTATGGAGACATCAAAGGTTTTAATTTATGTTCTATCAGGAATAACATTTCAATTCGCGTTGCATAATGGTAACCCCACAATGCATATAAATGTGTATACTGGAATTATTTTATCCCTACAATGTATTTCGGGATACATACTGGAAATATTGTAGCCCGACAATGCATTTCAGTTAATGAATTACTTTTATTGACAGGTCCAGTGCTTTAATTAAGATACAATGTTCAATCATTTTCTTTAACAAAAACACATAAGCCCAAAAATATGCAGGCATACGGATCCGTATATATTAATAACCCCATATACATATTGTAGAGGTAACAGGTCTTTTCTAGATATTTCATTTTGTGTTAACCTCGTAATTAAAATGGGGACTCGTTGTTCGGGTCTATGGACGGTTTGAGGTTGGTAGTGTGATTACGCTCAATCACTTTAAGATATTTTTTAACGCCGTTTTAAACAAACCAGTACTAGGCTAGGAAATGTGTTTGTCCAAGGGCACTCCACCATGACCTCCGCGAATGGGGATCGAATCATGGACGCATAGATCCAATTCTCCAACGCTAACCACTCGGCCACGGCGGATTACTTAGATATAATTAACGACTGGAATTATTTATTGGGAGTCTTTGGGTTAACGTCAATGTCATTGTTATTAAAACCAGATCACATTTGCTATGGTCACCGTTGAAAATCAACATTAATGGCTAATCCACGTTTCTTGTTTATCTAACACATTACAGACTATGAAGTACCAACAACCAGTAACTGCTACAATATATGAGGATTGACTAGGTATCGAAAACAAGTGAACAAACTGAAGGATCATGTGGCATCGAAATCCTGACCAGTGTGTGACAAGCTCTGTAGATTAACTGGTTAGAGTGGAAAACCAAGGTTTGATTCCCAGTCGGGTCATACCAAATACTTGTAGTAGGAACATAACCTCCTTGACTTTAAAAGGGATTGATTTGGATTAAGGAAGTGTCGATATTGAGTAATTTTGTAAAATGATTATATGATTAATTCTCAGTTTGACTTTTATTTATTCTTGTACAATTTCATAATGTTCCATCTATTTTCCACATGAAATATATGATGTTGTATCTGTTGATATTGCCCATATTGATATTGCACTAACATCCTTGTTCTCGTGGATTGGCAAAACAGTAACGTTACAAAGCGCTCCAATCTAACAGTGGCTGCGTTAAAGACCCGCTTAAAACGAACGCATATATTATTGATTTACATGTATATCACACGCAGTGAATACTCACCAGGCATACATTAACCCAGTCTGGTCTATTACTCGTGGTAGCTGTGTGTTTATCACATAAATACCCTTATTTTCAAGTTGAGAACAAATCACGGAACAACGATATCCAACATGTGTGATATCAAATACACGTCATACACGCGACTACTGATGACGTCATTTTGACCTTTATCTTTATTATGTTTATTGTTAAGTTGTTAAATTTTACACATTGAAAAATGCAATAATACGTTATTTGGAATAAATAACGAGTCTTAATTGTTTAAAACATTGCTTTTTTTTTCTTCTTATTCAAAAATGATGAGGACTACTTTTTTATGCGGTGAATCACAAGTTCTTATGAAGAATATGTTATTCGGTCTTTGTTTTGATGTTGTCAATATTTTTCATTAAAACACACTGTTTAGGTGATAAAAAGAATCCATCACTCGTTTTACTTTGGAGAAGATTTCTTAAATTCGTCTCGAAAAAGAGAGTTATTAACCTCGCCAAGAGGCTCGGTTAATAACCGTTTTTTTCTAGACTCATTTAAGAAATCTTGATCTCCAAAGAAAACTCATGATGGATCCTATATATATCATAGTGTTATGTGACGTAATATGTGACGTGTAGATCAATGACATCGCTATTCCTAGTTTCGCTACTCATGTTGATATATACGCTTTTCATTAGTGGTTTGCGATTGCCCTTGACTTTTTATATGTATTTGTCTGACTTTTACATTACCAACAAAAAACAGATAGATTTTAGAACTTCTTGGATGGACTAGCAAATTTTTTTTTTAAATGTAGATCTTCTGGTTATTTTATCGTCTACCTGAACACGGATAACCGGCCTATTCGATACCAACACATGAATCGTTATGCCGTCTCTATCAATGGCTAAAGAAGTACATTCTTTCTTTGTTTGGAGCAAATATATTAGTATTATAACTCAATATGTATTTAATTAGTACCATGATGGAACACATGTAAATGAGTTTTATACCTATTTAAATATTACTAATTATGAACCACTACACAAATCAAATTGTTTTTACATCATCTTCTAGCTCATTTAAATAGATGAATGGAAGTTTTGTTTATCTGGATTCATTTCCATGTCACAACCTTGTTATGTATTGTGCTGATGTTGTATGTAATACTTTTGGTCGGGAAGCCTTGAATTACTATTAAACTGTTTGAACTTCTGTAATTGTTGCTCAAGCACTAACCCCATTCAAATATTTAGACATATTCCTACGATAGTTCGAGTTTTAAATGGTGTCCACCCCTATTCATCAAAACCATATCAGTTATCTCATGGTGTCTCCTAGTTATTTTATCCAGATACAAACGCACCAACGGGAGTATTATCCTCTCAACCATAAAGAAAATGAAAGGCGAAATATTAAAGGTAGCCGTTCTATTAACTGTCAGTGTTGGTTCCTTCCTGGCATTGCAAACGGAATCCTAATCTTTTTCAAATATAATTGATTCCCGTATGTCGACCTTCTGCAAATAAGTTCCAGCCCCGATAGCTTAGACGGTAATGACCAGTTTAAATGCGGAGTCCGCCTTAATTGTTTCAGATGACTGACGAAGGTCGGTGTGAATAACGTCTTTTATCTCCCATTCGTATTGACTAAAAAAGAGTATATGTTGTCACATTGTCAGGGATGTATTCAGATTGTCCTAGCACCTGAGTAATCAGCGAGTGGTAACCGAATTAACCAATCAAGTTAGAGCTTTTAGCTATCACACGGTCGAGTTTTCGGTGTGTTTAGACAACAACGCTGTTGCCTGAGAAAAATGGTGTGTGGAGACAGATGAGAGAAAGTCAGGAGACATGAATAGGGGAATTGTTTGGATTCATTGGAAATAAGCAATGACCGAGTCGTAACTGACTGAGCTGTTTCGGTTCAACACATGAATTGAGAATCCGAAGTGCTACCCACTGGACCACAAAGGTTGCACTTAAAATACATTAAGCTTTGTCGTTCATCACGAAAAACCATTTGGTTTCAATGAAATGAAGTCCGTGTTTGTTTGGAATAATACTGAAACATACTTGGGTTATCTGTAAACTTGTTTCTGTTTAAGTGTCTTTTGAAATTAGGACTACTAAATTTTGATAAAAGAAAGCCTGCATCAACGTCATCCAAAAGCGAATAGGATATTGGATTGGCGTAGTCCGTCTGTCCTCCCTTCTGTCCGGTCGGTTTCAATGGAAAGATGTCGGGGTTTGCATGGAATATTATTGAAACATACTTTGGTTATCGGTAAACTTGTTTCAGTTTCAGTGTCTATTAAAAGCAGGACTAAGCATGACTACTTAATTTCGATAATAGAAACCTACAACTCGCATCAGGCGGTAACGATGTTTTATAACACTGGACAAAAGCGTATAATATTGGTTTGGCGTCAACAGTCTGTCCTTTCTTCCTTCCGTCCGGTCGGAACAGTTTCTAAGCATAGTTTGTTTGTTATCATCAAATAACGGTAGTGGAAGACAGTGGTGCAGAGGTAGAGCGTCGGCATCTCACATCAAAGGTCCCTGGTTCGAGTCCCGTGATACGCGGGTCCTGACTTTGGGATTTTTCCACACAATCTGCGCGAGTACTGGTTAATTATCCAGGAAGCAGACATCGAGCGTGATTAATATAAGCTTAAAGCTTGTTTCGCAATCGATTTAAAATAAATAAGTTTAAATTAACGGTACATCGACGTTAAACTAATGGAGCTTCGCATCTTGTGTTGGTGTTGTTGTCAAACAAATCGTGGAGATCATTATAACATTTATAAAACTGCTTATATACAGGCTCCGAGACTTTGAAATGGAAGTTATGGCTTTTTCCGCATTGGTGCACAGTATTGAGAGGCTAGTCCATCAGTAGTAAAGGTCTCGAATTGACTCTCACATAAAAATCATGAACAATTGCTCTTTCTTTTTCGTCGGAACAGTACATAATAATCTCTATAAAGTTTATATACACGGGTGTCTTACCCGTTTTATACAGAAATATGTTGTAAGCGACAATCTGATAGGCTGTCACGAATGTCAATCGGAGCTGCAGTCATCAGATAAGTGTCGTCCGTCTGTCCTTCTTTCCGTCCGTCCGTATCCATATCTAAGCAGTGTTGGATGTATTTGATTTAAACAATTTGATTTAATCTCCGTTTTGAAATCATAAAACGGAATACCTTTGTCGAGATCACTATACCATTTATAAAGCGGACAGTGTTGACTGGTACTATAGACTCTCCCATCCAAGGCACTCAGGATTGAAAATAAGCAGTTTGACTGAATGACTGGCTGGTGTCTGGATGAAACGGAACAATGGTAGTGGTGATTTTTCCATGAAACGCCTTGATATAAATAAAAAAATCTACGCTTTGTTGGATGCATTTGATTAAAATAAAATATATAATTGATCTCCGTTTTGACATCATATAACGTAACACCGGCGCTAAGCTAATGGAACTAAACTTCTAGTGGTGTTGTCAAACCATTCCTCAAGATAATTATAACATGTAAAAAGCGGACAGTGTTGGTCATTATAACATGTATATTGCGTATAGTTGGAGACGAACCCGTCCTTATATAAAAGCTCTCAGACTGGTAGTATTGGCTGTCCTTCCTTGGCGCTTAGAATCGTGGAATATACAGTATGGCTGACTACGATAGTCAACATTAAAACAAACGAAAAATGTTCACAGCCTCGCATGTTGCTTTCTCTGTACTAGTTTGTAACACCACTTCGTTTCGACTAGGAATTCGCCGTGGCCAAGTGGTAAACGTGGGCGTTTCGGGTTCAAGCCCGTCTTCTGACGGTCATGGTGGAGTGCACTTGGTCACGGCATATTTCGTAGCGTAGAACTGGTTTGTTTACACGCGTATAATGAATACGTGATCTGTCGTCGTGATATACATGTAATAATGTTTAAAACGCCTTAAAACCCCAGATGTAAATATAAACATTAATTGCGTCCAAAACTACTCAAACGTGAAAGTAAAGAAATATTCTCAGCATGAGTAATTTTGGGATTTCCCATCCTTAAAGTTGTGAATACACATGAGGCCGGTCGGACGATATTTTGGTATTTTACCGGTTTCATGTCACATCACTTAGAGTGATTGATTGATTGTGTGACAATGTTTCAGTAATATCACGGCGTTTCCTGGGTAAGTTACGATAAATACTGGTCCATTAACCTGACAACATCATGTCAGTCGTTATGCAACCCCCAGAACCGCGAGCGCCAAGAAGGCCATATTTATGTATGACCCGGCTTGGGATCGAACCCTCGTGCTTCCGTACAGAGGTGGACGCTCTACCACTTCACCATCAAGACAGTAAATCAAGATGGATAATATATATAATCACACACAATTATAAAATTTGTATATGGATATGCATACACCTCGTCGGGCATCTAAGTTACACCTCTATGTTGTTGTTTGGCGGAAGAAACATCGAGCGCTATACCACATTCACACGAAAAGTGAAGGCCCTTTAGGTAATTTTTCTGACGTGATTTAACTGAAATATTGTTGAACTTCGATCGTTCATCGGACACGAATGACGGTATTTTTAAGAAATCCAGGAAGAGCACTTTATGTGAACTGGCCGCCGTGATATAACTGAAATACTCTAAGGAAAAACGTTAAACTCAAACTAATCAATAAATTAATCAAAGTCATTAACATGGAGCATTGTTCATCAGACTCGGCGGACAGTTCTACATTATATAAACCAACAGTAATAAACACACATAGTTTGTATAGTTTAAATGTTACGCCCTGTTGAACTTCATACTGATAACTGTACTATGTTGAACCAATGCACGGACCGTTTTATTCCATTTTCGTTGGGCACTGCGGTCATGGTGGAGTGCCCTTGGGCAAGGCACATTTTCTAGCCTAGTACTGGGTTTACCCAGGGATCATGAATAAGTGAACTGTCGCCGTGATATAACTGAAATATTGTTGAAAGCGGTGTAAAACCCCAATAATAAATCAATCAATCAATTTTCATTGAAATCTGAACAAAATATATTGCAGTGATTATAATGGATCTGACGACACCTCATTAAAGGTCACCTCGAATTGACCCTTTACATTTAAATATTCATGAACTGGTAGTCGTGTTTCTGTCCAATTAAACCGCACGATATGTTCTGCTGTCAATTTGGTTAAGATACAATTGGAACTCTTGGCCATCACGGCTTCTCTATCTAGTTTAATTATATGGGTTATCTCCCCTGTTGATAGCTAACAATTGTGTACGATACAATCTGATTGGCTGACGTAAAAGTCAATATGAGACGACATGTAAGAGGCAGTCATCATATCTATACGATAATGTGCTTCTTTAGTAAAATGAGTTTAGGTCTGTGTTCGAAACTATAAAACTCTGAAATGACCTTCTGACCAATCAGATACTTGTGCACACATTCTGGGCACATATTTAACTTTATAGTTTTAGAGCCTGGTTTCAATTAAATTGATTTATTTCAGGAAGTTGATAAAGATATGTTTTAGATTTTTAATATCTTACGCTATGTTACACTCCTTCTTGATGACTCTAATATATTATTGAACATATACACGAGCGGCTCGTTGGATACAGGAAGTTGATAAAGACAGGTTTGTATTATAAAAAGTAATAGACCGCGAACACTTGAAAACATAATTTAGTCTACGTCAGTGTTCTGGGGTTGATGTCCAGCTGTGTATGGGTACGGTACCTACGTCAGTTTTCTTGGGTTTATGTCCAGCTGTGTATAGTGTTAAACCAACATTCATCAATATACCTTATCTTTTCTTTAAGTTTAAACTTATTTACTTCATATCAATAGCGCAACAAGCTTTCACCTTATATTAATCACGCTCAATGTCTGCTTCCTGGAGACTTAACCAGTACTCGCGCCGTTTGTGTGGACAAATCCCAAAGATAGAACACGCCCATCACGGGATTCGAACCATAGACCGTTTCCTTGGAGTGCAGCATACAATGGTTTACCGACGAGCCCGCTGTCAATTGTCTTTTCACAAAATATGTTACCCTTCACGTTGATCAATTAACGCGTTGCCTCATAATACAACACATGTTGAAGCTGACGACTTTGAAATCATATCCGCAAAAAAATGGAAAATCTCTTATTAATTGAATAGAGTTTTATAAATTGGTCATTATGAGCAACTTCTCACTTTTCCCATTATTTTCAAAAGTCTTCGGCTGAAGATGCTGCAAAATGCGTCTTTAATTGCTCGTATACTCTTAACTTTGCCGGCCTTGTTGTGAAGAGGTTTGAACGTCGGTCTTCAGAGCAGGAGACCAGGGTTCGATCTCCAGGTTCGTGTCATACCAAATACTTTAGAAATTGCAGTAATGACTTATCTCCATGGCTGTCAGGTCGTTTTATAACTGAAGCTATAATATATGTTGTGCAAGATTAGTTTTCTCTTGTTTTATTTTTGATACAGTAGTACGTTAAACCTGGATGTCAGGTAGCTACGCTTTTATCCGAAGCATTTACATATAGGATATAATGTAAGCCTTTTCAGTGTTATAACTAAAGCTATAATATATGTTTTTCCCGATTGATTTTCTCCTGGTTTATTTGGATGTACTACATTTGTAGTTCGTCAAACACAACCTAGATCGTGAAAAACCTTAAATGCAACATGTGGTAAATACATACAAGCTTTTTTTAGTGTTTGTAAATTCATAAAAGTCAATATGATCGTCGACAATAAGTCTTAAAGTCGTCTGTTTCAGATTTGTTTCAGTTTGGAAAAGGGTTTTCGTTCCATTTCAGCAAATGATCAGAGCTTTAGATAACGTGAATATTTCAGGTTCTTAATTTCCTAAACCCTAAAACTCTTTACTGTGGGTACTCAAAATAATCGTATTAATGAGATAATTATCTTAATAAGATCTGTTTACTCAGTGTTCTCTCGACCTCTGCACAGATGTATAATATATATTTATAAACTTCCTCGTCTCCCTGACTACTGTGATACGGGAAGAATGTTTCCGGGTTACTGCTTCCTGTAATAGACGCTTTCAAATTTAACACATCGGATAAATTATCTGTGAAAATATTGGAAATTTAAAAGTGAAATTATTGTGATAAAAGGAGACAGTGGAATTGTCGTTAAAAGGTTAACTACAGTGGACTCTCGATATCTCGAAGTCGAATGGTACAGATACAGTACTTCGAGTTATCGACGTGTTCGAGTGCTCGCTAGATTATACTAAATACATAGATGTTTTATTTTGGTGTTAACAGGTTAACTACATTAACTACATTGGACTACATTGGACTCTCGATAACTCGAAGTTGAATAGTACAGATACATTACTTCGAGTCATAGACGGTTCGAGTGACCGTTTGTTCGGGGAAAAACCAGTGATAGACATTTGAGCAATCATAACTGTGACTACGGTATTTTCATACGGTAGATACGTTCTAGGA